>CAJUXJ010001284.1:0-40731 GCA_910589775.1 Avena eriantha
AAACCACATATGGATCAACCAATGTCATTGCATGTGTGTTCATGTCACAAACCACACATGGATACACCAATGTCATTGCATGTGCGTTCTTTCCATGAAGCACATATGGATCCAGCAATGTCATTGCATGTGTGTTATTTCCACAAACCACATATCGATCCACCAGATTCATTGCATGTGTGTTCTTTTCCACAAACCACATATGGCTCCACTAGAGTCATTGCATGTGTGTTCTTTCCACAAACCACATATGGATCAACAAATGTGATTGCATGTGTGTTCTTTCCACAAACCAAATATGGATCCACCAATGTCATTGCATGTGTGTTGTTTTCACAAACCACATATGGACCCACTAGAGTCATTGCATGTGTGTTTTTTTCAGAATCCACACATGGATCCACCAGAGTCATTGCATATGTGTTCTTTCCACAAACCACATGGATCAACCAATGTCATTATATGTGTGTTCTTTCGATAAGCCACATGGATCAACCAGAGTCATTGCATGTGTGTTCTTTCCAAAAAAAACACATGGATCAACCAATGGCATTGCATGTGTGTTATTGTCACAAACCACATATGGATCAACCAATGTCATTGCATGTGTGTGCATGTCACAAACCACACATGGATGCACCAATGTCATTGCAAGTGTGTTCTTTCCATGGACCACATATGGATCCACCAATGTCATTGCATGTGTGTTCTTTCCACATACGACATATGGATCCACCAGATTCATTGCATGTGTGTTCTTTTCCACAAACTAAATATGGATCCACCAATGTCATTGCATGTGTGTTATTTTCACAAACCACATATGGATCCACTAGAGTCATTGCATGCCTGCTGTTTCCACAAACCACATATGGATCCACTAGAGTAATTGCATTTGTGATTTTTCCACAAACCAAATATGGATCCACTAGAGTCATTGCATGTCTGTTTTTCCACAAACCACATGGATCAACTAGAGTCATTGCATGTGTGTTCTTTCCACAAACCACAGATGGGTCCACCAGAGTAATTGCATGTGTGTTCATGTCACAAACCACACATGGACCCACCAATGTCATTGCATGTGTGTTCTTTCCATGAACCACATATGGATCCACCAATGTCATTGCATCTGTGTTCTTTCACAAACCACATATGGATCCACCAGAGTCATTACATGTGTGTTATTTTCCACAAACCAGATATGGATCCACGAGAGTCATTGCAAGTGTGTTCTTTTGACAAACCACTTATGGATCCACTAGAGTCATTGCATGTGTGTTCTTTTCACAAACCACACATGGATCCACCAGAGTCATTGCATGTGAGTTATTTCCACAAAACACATGGATCAACCAATGTCATTACATATGTGTTCTTTCCACAAACAACATCAATCAACCAATGGCATTGCATGTGTGCTATTGTCATAAACCACATATGGATCGACCAATGTCATTGCATGTGTGTTCATGTCACAAACCACACATGGATACACCAATGTCATTGCATGTGCGTTCTTTCCATGAAGCACATATGGATCCACCAATGTCATTGCATGTGTGTTATTTCCACAAACCACATATGGATCCACGAGATTCATTGCATGTGTGTTCTTTTCCACAAACCACATATGGCTCCACTAGAGTCATTGCATGTGTGTTCTTTCCACAAACCACATATGGATCAACAAATGTGATTGCATGTGTGTTCTTTCCACAAACCAAATATGGATCCACCAATGTCATTGCATGTGTGTTGTTTTCACAAACCACATATGGACCCACTCGAGTCATTGCATGTGTGTTTTTTTCACAAACCACACATGGATCCACCAGAGTCATTGCATATGTGTTCTTTCCACAAACCACATGGATCAACCAATGTCATTACATGTGTGTTCTTTTGATAAGCCACATGGATCAACCAGAGTCATTGCATGTGTGTTCTTTCCAAAAAAACACATGGATCAACCAATGGCATTGCATGTGTGTTATTGTCACAAACCACATATGGATCAACCAATGTCATTGCATGTGTGTGCATGTCACAAACCACACATGGATGCACCAATGTCATTGCAAGTGTGTTCTTTCCATGGACCACATATGGATCCACCAATGTCATTGCATGTGTGTTCTTTCCTCATACGACATATGGATCCACCAGATTCATTGCATGTGTGTTCTTTTCCACAAACTAAATATGGATCCAGCAATTTCATTGCATGTGTGTTCTTTTCACAAACCACATATGGATCCACTAGAGTCATTGCATGTGTGCTGTTTCCACAAACCACATATGGATCCACTAGAGTCATTGCGTTTGTGATTTTTGCACAAACCAAATATGGATCCACTAGAGTAATTGCATGTCTGTTTTTCCACAAACCACATGGATCAACTAGAGTCATTGCATGTGTGTTCTTTCCACAAACCACACATGGATCCACCAGAGTAATTGCATGTGTGCTCATGTCACAAACCACACATGGGTCAACTAGAGTCATTGCATGTGTGTTCTTTCCACAAAGCACATATCGATCCACCAGATTCATTGCATGTGTGTTCTTTTCCACAAACCACATATGGATCCACTAGAGTCATTGCATGTGTGTTCTTTCCACAAACCACATATGGATCAACAAATGTGATTGCATGTGTGTTCTTTCCACAAACCACATATGGATCCACTAGAGTCATTGTATGTGTGTTCTTTTCACAAACCACATATGGATCCACTAGAGTCATTGCGTGTCTGTTTTTTCCACAAACCATATGGATCAACCAGGGTCATTGCATGTGTGTTCTTTCCACAAACCACACATGGATCCACCAGAGTAATTGCATGTGTGTTCATGTCACAAACCACACATGGACCCACCAATGTCATTGCATGTGTGTTCTTTCCATGAACCACATATGGATCCACCAATGTCATTGCATGTGTGTTCTTTCACAAAACACATATGGATCCACCAGAGTCATTACATGTGTGTTATTTTCCACAAACCAGATATGGATCCACGAGGGTCATTGCATGTGTGTTCTTTCCACAAACCACATATGGATCCACCAGAGTCATTGCATGTGTGATCTTTCCACAAACCAAATATGGATCCACCAATGTCATTGCATGTGTGTTCTTTTCACAAACCACATATGGATCGACTAGAGTCATTGCATGTGTGTTCTTTTCGCAAACCAAAAATGGATCCACTAGAGTCATTGCATGTGTGTTCTTTCCACAAACCACATGGATCAACCAATGTCATTACATGTGTGTTATTTTGACAAACAACATGGATCAACCAATGGCATTGCGTGTGTGTTATAGTCATAAACCACATATGGATCAACCAATGTCATTCCATGTGTGTTCATGTCACAAACTACACATGGATCCACCAATGTCATTGCATGTGTGTTGTTTCCATGAACCACATATGGATACACCAATGTCATTGCATGTGTGTTATTTCCACAAACCACATATGGATCCACCAGAGTCATTCCATGTGTGTTCTTTCCACAAACCACATATGGATCCACCAATGTCAATGCATGTGTGTTCTTTCCACTAACCACACATGGATCCACTAGTGTCACTGCATGTGTGTTCTTTTCCACAAACCACATAGATCAACCAATGGCATTGCGTGTGTGTTATTGTCACAAACCACATATGGATCAACCAATGACATTGCATGTATGTTCTTTTCATGAACCACAAATGGATCCACTAATGCCATTGCATGTGTGTTCTTTCCACAAACCACATATGTATCCACTAGAGTAATTGCATGTGTGTTCTTTTCACAAACCACACATGGATCAACAAATGTCATAGCATGTGTGTTCTTTCCACAAACCAAATATGGATCCACCAATGTCATTGTATGTGTGTTATTTTCACAAACCACATATGGATCCACTAGAGTCATTGCATATGTGTTCTTTCCACAAACCACATATGTATCCACTAGTCATTGCATGTGTGTTCTTTGCACAAACCATATATCGATCAACCAGTGTCATTGCATGTGTGTTCTTTTCCACAAACCACATATGGATCCACTAGACTAATTGCATGTGTGTTCTTTTTAGAAACCACATATGGATCAACAAATGTCATTGCATGTGTGTTCTTTCCACAAACCACATATGGATCCACCAGAGTCATTGCATGTGTGTTCTTTCCACAAACCAAATATGCATCCACCAATGTCATTGCATGTGTGTTCTTTTCACAAACCACATATGGATCGACTAGAGTCATTGTAGGTGTGTTCGTTTTGCAAACCACACATGGATCCACTAGAGTCATTGCATGTGTGTTCTTTCCACAAACCACATGGATCAACCAATGTCATTACATGTGTGTTATTTTGACAAACAACATGGATCAACCAATGGCATTGCATGTGTGTTATAATCATAAACCACATATGGATCAACCAATGTCATTCCATGTGTGTTCATGTCACAAACCACACATGGATCCACCAATGTCATTGCATGTGTGTTCTTTCCATGAACCACATATGGATCCACCAATTTCATTGCATGTGTGTTATTTCCACAAACCACATATGGATCCAACAGAGTCATTGCATGTGTGTTCTTTCCACAAACCACATATGGATCCACCAATGTCAATGCATGTGTGTTCTTTCCACTAACTACACATGGATCCACTAGTGTCATTGCATGTGTGTTCTTTTCCACAAACCACATAGATCAACCAATGGCATTGCGTGTGTGTTATTGTCACAAACCACATATGGATCAACCAATGACATTGCATGTATGTTCTTGTCATGAACCACACATGGATCCACCAATGCCATTGCATGTGTGTTCTTTCCCCAAACTACATATGTATCCACCAGAGTAATTGCATGTGTGTTGTTTTCACAAACCACACATGGATCAACAAATGTCATAGCATGTGTGTTCTTTCCACAAACCAAATATGGATCCACCATTGTCATTGTATGTGTGTTATTTTCACAAACCACATATGGATCCACTAGATTCATTGCATGTGTGTTCTTTCCACAAACCACATATGTATCCACTAGTCATTGCATGTGTGTTCTTTGCACAAACCATATATCGATCAACCAATGTCATTGCATGTGTGTTCTTTTCCACAAACCAAATATGGATCCACTAGACTAATTGCATGCGTGTTCTTTTCAGAAACCACATATGGATCAACAAATGTCATTGCATGTGTGTTTCTTTTCACAAACCAGATGGATCGACCAAGGGCATTGCATGTGTGTTCTTTCCACAAACCACATATGTACACACTAGAGTAATTGCATGTGTGTTCTTTTCCAAAAACCTCAGGGATCAACCAATGGCATTGCATGTGTGTCATTGTTGCAGACCGTTCAATTGGGGGGCGTGGACGAATAAGATGGTTCTTCGTAAGTGCGATCCGCGAGTAGGCTGTTCCACGACATGATTGGCCACGCTTACATTTTCACTTATATTACTATTATTTCCACTCCTCTATAGCATACTAGTAATATCATAGAGCTCGTGGGTCAGCACGTCTACTCCACGGTCCTCTCTCCCCTCATCTACCACACTTCACTGTGTGACGGGACGATGCCACCGGCTTTTGTGCGCCATCCTCGGACGACATCCGCTGATTCTCGGTCGCTACCTTCATGCTAAGAAATCATTTTACAAGCTTTTGAATTTATCCTAGATATTCCTGTTATTCGTCGATCTAACTGCTGATCTTTTTTCCGATTTCTCGATGCACTCCAGATGTGGTAGATGCTGCAGCCCAAGAATCTGGAGATCCTTGCGCCCAACTTCGTAGTGACGTTCCCGCTCGTGTGCTCCCACCCAGGATGCTGTCGCCGTTACTCCTACCACGAGCTCCAGCTCCATGAGGTCGCGTGCCCGCACGGCGCGTGCTCCTGCACGGAGCCGGGTTGCAACTACACTGGCCCACCGGCAGAGCTCATCGTCCACCTTGCAGAGGAGCACCTAATCGAAGTGATTAGGATCTCGTATGGTCAAGCCCAACTTCTCCAAGAGCAGGTGTCGTTCACTAACTTGCCACGCCTCCGGCTAATATTCTAGGGGGGTCGGCTCTGTTTTCGTCATGACCATCACCGCCGGTGTTCCAGGAAGCAGAGCTGGGCCCACCTTCGTGTTTGCGATATGCGTCAGGTCGGTGTCGTGCGCCTGGCCCCTATACATGGTGCGCATGTGGGTGAACGCCCAACCGCCATCGTCCGATAGCATTCTTGTGCTAGCCGAGGCGCCGAGCTGCCCGATGCTGCGGGAGGTGGAGTATGCGGACCTAAGGTCGATCATATGTGTGCCATATTAGTACCTTGTTGGTGTTGGATCAAACAGGTAGATGCATTACTACATTTGTATCGAGAAGACTGACAGGGAAATGTACTACTTATGTTGTCGTTCTTGTTAGACTTAAGCGATGCTTCTCAGGTGCATAGAGCATACGTGTTGTGCGAATGTACCCCAGTTGTATTTTTTTAGCACTCCTTAATAATTCGACGAGTTATTGGTCCAATCAGCTTGTTGTTGTCACGTTGCAAAGTCCGCTTGCTCTGGACAGACTGCCAATACCACGTGCTCCCGCTCCCGCATGTCAGTGTCACGTGTTCCGTGGGCCCACCTTCCAGTGTCCCGCCCCCCTTACTTCTCTTCCTTCCCCTTGAAGCCACTGTCCCAACTTCTCTTCCATCCTGCCACTCCCGTCTGATGGTTGTAATCTGATTTTCATTGGATTGTTTACATGTAATCTACATTGATAATGCAACATGCAAATGGCACATACACAATTTCTAAAGTGGGAGCACTCACACGCTACTATTGCACATATTTCTCCATATAGCTCGACAAACCCATTACAATAATTGTACTTGCACTAAACACAACCAAAATTGCAACCATCCTAAACAACATCTAAACCCACATCACAATGCTGTCGTCGGAGTCCACCTCGATTAGTGACACCGCCGTGCCCTTCCCAACGACATCCACTCCCGCCCATGGCTTTCCCATCGCCAAGGAAGCAACAATGGCGTTCTGCATAGCTTCGTCCCCGTCGTCTTCCACATTGGAGTCGATAATGACGAAGGTGACGGGGTTGGCATGGACTGAGCGTCATCGCGCCTGGCGGCTCCTGCTCGAGCTCGACGCTGCATCAGTCCTTCTACAGGTAGGAGGGGCCGAGCTCGGAGACGTAGCGTTGTCGCTCCTCTCAAGAAACCATGGCCATTTGATACTGCGATGGTAGGATCTTGGCGTTGATCCGCCGCGGCGACCCTACCAGAAGCGGTGGAGTGGATGGATCTGTTGGCGTGAGCCATGACAAGTTCCTAGGAGGGAGTAAGATTGTGGGCCATGCGTGTCTGGTTCCTGAGCAAGGCCTCCCAGTGATATGTACGCGGGCAAGGTGCCAAAAAATTTCGTCCAATGCGTGCGAGAGGGACTTTGAACCATGAAGGCGGGAGGTTTGGTTGACAAGGCCGCACGCTAGGTCCCCCACCTGTCAGCCGAATGTGGATGGTAGGATTCTGCCCGAGTTATTAAGCGGGGATAAATCACGCTTCGCCACTACCCTAACATTCAAAGGCTCCTCTTTCCTCTGCCCTCGCTCCACTCGCTCATGGCTCGCAGCTCATGCAGTTCGTCTCAGGCAGAATCAGGGTCGGCTCAACGCCGTCAGCGGGTGCCCCCATCAGGTACCGGAGGGCGCCCTACGATTACTACCCCGATATGTTGTGTTTGTGCGGTGAGAAGATGCTAAGATGGATTTCATGGACCGACGAAAATATTGCAGGAAAATTCAGCAAATGTAGCATCACAGCGGTAAGTTCCTACTGTAGGTACAATGGTAACCCGGATCCGGAAAGCGTAATGTAATTCTTTTTTTGTTTCCTTCGTTCTACTTCGCAGGAAGGGAGGGGGATTGGTTGTGACAAGTTTGTGTGGATCAAAAAGCCACTGATAGGTTTTCACAAAGAGCTTGTTCAGGATCTGCGTGATGTTGTGTGGGACAAGAAAGAGGAGATCGTGCGATGGAGCGAGAGATCTGGGAGATTTGCCGGGTACAGGGGAGGCAGGGGCAGGGAGGTGGTGAGACAGATGGGATCAAGATTAGGCCAGACAGTGGAAACAATTTCCTCATTATCTAGGCATTATCTGTTGCATTTGTAGTTTATGTTGCCATGTCATTGTCCAGCAGCTGAAATAAGTTACTGCTTCATGGAGTGTAGCAGCCAGCTTAGAACTTGTTTTTCAGCCCAGAAACTTATCATAAGTGTAATGCCAATAGCAGGGATTTATTAAGCGCCTATAAATAATTCATGTCTGTGCCACTAACACCCATCGATTTTGGAGACCCCTTAACCGCTCAGCTATCGTGATTGTTCAGATAGTAGTGGCACAGTCACAATTTCGGATTCAACTAGTGGCCTCGGGCGTATCCAATCCTAAAGTCGCGATACATTTTACTCTGAGTATGGGAGGCATATTTTTTCGCCCGACAAGTTCCACGCACATAGCTCTAGAGTTTAACCGAACTACATATATAGGTTCAAGTTCAATACATCATTAGGCTTCTACACTTCTAGCCTTCTTTCTCTGCTTGGGTGCCAAATTTCTTCCTCTTGCCTTCACGTCCACTGACTTCTTCATCTCCTGCCTTCTTCCTCTTCCCGAGTGCCAATTTTCTTACCTTCATGTACCCTGCATCTCCGGGTCGAGGGAAGTCAGGCCAATCAGCACCAAAATCTTGTCTAGCATCATCACTCCACTCGTTTTGGTTTTCTTCCCGTAGCAAAATCACTAAGTCGGTTGTCTTGTTTCTTACCTTGCGCTTCCTATAAAAAAACAGTACATGGATTACTACCTTATATCTACAGACTATAAACAATTTTTTTTGTGAATGTACCATCGCGTACCTAGGTTTGGGAGCATTAAGGGGACAACGCGCTCCTCTATGGCCTATAAGATGGCAAGTCTTGCATCTATTTTTGCCCTTCTTGGTAGCATAGAAAGCCGAACCCTTCTTCTCGAGAAAATTCTTAAACCTATTCACCTAAGGTCTTCCTCTGCCCCTTTTTTTAACTGGCTGGCAAAGCTCGAAAGGCAGTTGGACTTGAGGCCACTGAGATGGGTATGTACATGGCTCAACGGATCCAGCGTACGCAGCTCTGAACTTTTTTATAGAGTAGTAGTTTGACAAATACTGATCCAAATGTGATAGAGTTTTTTTCTTCACCAAGAAGGCTAAGGCATGGTCGCAAGGTTTCTCGGTATGCTTCCACTCTAAGCAGGTGCATTATCGCAGCTAGATGTTCACAGCATACCTTTTGCCACTCTTGGACATATCGACCACCTCACAGCTGCTGCTGGGTGACGAGAGAACCTTAAGATGAGAAAGTCATCGGCTTCTCTTGTGTAGTTGTTGTACAACTAGCGGTAGCATATGTCCTCTAAGTCTCCTACCGATCTCTCTCCTTATATTTAACAGCTTCATGATCATACCATGTATGTTGTCCATCAAGATATGAATAGGACGCACTTTTATGTCCTTCACCCAGTTATTCAGGCATTCTGCAAGGTTGTTGTTTATGTAATCAACTTTGATGTCAGGATTGAATTGACTCCTCTTCCATAGCTGTGAATAATGGATGGCTAAGTACTCTGGAAGTTCAGGGGCTTCCGCAAAAATCTTGCTCATGAAATATTCGCTGCTACTAGGTTTGTAAACTCTAGCAGCAGGAAACATGTAACGAAATACGCTACCTACGTAGTGTGAGTACAAGTTGAGCATCATATGGGCATGGCATTCTCTACCTTCAGCTCGCGGGAACACCTCTTTCACTGCATTCCTCAGCCCTTTGCATGCATCTCTGGATATAGCCAATGGATCCATGTGGCATATTGATCTCCTAAGCTGCCTCATAAACCAGACCCAGTTTTCCTCTGTTTCTGTTTTAAACAGCCCGAATGCCACTAGGAACATCCAGTTGTGACCATCAAGTGTTGTGGCAGATGGTAGGCAGCCTTTCCATTTGCCAGTTAGGACAGTGCTGTCTACACTCAGATATGGCCTACAGCCGTCCTTGAATCCCTGGATGCAAGGTTTAAGTGCCATGAAAAATCTTTTGAAATATATTTTACCACGTATTGATTTGGTGTCAATCTCCACAACACTCCCCGAACGCCTAGCTTGTACCTCCGCCTTGAAGTTGTATAGCATCCTGAAGCTATTGGTCCAATCCCCGTGCAAGACCCCCAGAGCTTTCTCTTTACCTTTCCAAACCGTGTAATACGGTAGGACAATGTTGTATTTAGAACCGAGTCTAGTCTGAATATTCTTCGCGGTCTCCTTAGGTTTATCCTTTAGTATGGACATAGATTGTATAGCCACCCACTCGGTACAGCCATTGCGGATTTCAGTTTGCTGCCTATCGGACACATGTGTGGAAGGCCCATTTTGTTCACCTGCAACACAGATTCATTTAAAAGATAAGCGGAGTCGACTAGTTTCCAGAAAGATATCACACAACAATTGTAGTTATAGAGTGAAAAGAGAGAAAGTTCTAATGGTTTGCTGCATTCATTCCCCAAGTACCCTAAATTGCCTTCGACGCAGGTAAGGCCTTGTTGTGATCCTCCATGGACAATGTACCTCGGCCCGTCCATTCATCCACGTTAACTTGCAAACGGCCTCATACCTCTGGGCATTATTCTTCAGTCGATAAACGTTGAACTCCCCCTTGATACAAAAATGCCGGAACGACATCCTGAACTCATGCATGCTACTGAACTCGGTGCCAACCGAAATTATAGGATACTCGTGGTCATGTTTCATTTCTTCTACTTCAACACCCAAATCATCAACTAGAATACCAGCCTCATCGTTAAGTTCCTCGTCTATTTCATCATCATCGGATTCTTGATCCTCTACAGTGCCATCTTCTTCATCTGATTCAGAATCCCGGCCATCGTCTCTAATGCCTAGTACTGCACACATCATATTGACTCCCATGGGTGGGGTTGCACCATCGTATCCACCCGGATGGACCGAAACATTGCCCCAATCCACCTCACCAGCAACTCTATTTTCTCCAAGACACTCGGTTGGTTCTGCTGCAACCACATGGGGTGTTCTTAAGTTTTGTCGTGGCTGTGTCACGGTAGATGCCATGGATAGGCTAAAGGTGGGGACTAATACACGCTAGGGGAATCCAGGCAGGGATAGTGGAGTGATTCTCCACATAGAAGTTTGTATTGATTTCCTTCCAAGGTTACAAGTGCTCCTAGAGTTGTATTGGCGAGAGGAGGAAGAAGGAGCTCTCTTACTCTCACCCACAGGTCACACCTGAAACCCTAGCCCAAACTCAATAGTAGAAAGACCAACCTCCTCTACAGAAGCCTCAGCCCCCCTTTTATAGAGGAGGCTCGGTTTCTGCCTAGGGCATACGTGGAGGCATATTAATATGCCTCCTCCCAATGTGGCAAGTCGACCGGGGTGCTTTTTCCCCCGCGTCACACATGCTTTAACTATGTGAGCCTCTGTGGCGCCCGCGTCAGCCGACATGGGCATCGTCACCCTTGTTGGCCACGCCCCGGTGGTCCTGTCCTTGCTTGCTTCGCTCAGGTGGTGCGTATCGAGGCTTCTTTTGACCAGCAAGATTCCTTCCTTCTCCTAGAAGCCAAACATGACCCGGATCATAGCTGGTCTGGGCACCCCTGTTCCTGCATACAAGTAAACATATACTTCCGACTTACTGCTTAAGTCGGTTGAGACTTAGTTAGGTGAACACCCCCCAGTCCGGGTTACTCCGTGATTCGGCCTACCTTGAGGTGACCCGGCCAGCATCAGCTTTGTCCTTGCCGAACCTCGGCTAACTCGGCCTTTATACCCCGGCGTGACCCTACCCGGGGGTATGCCCCCAACATTAGTCCCCGAAGCTGGTGCGGTTTTAGCTGCCTTGGCCGCTAAGGCCACATTAGGTTCTATTCTGTGCTCCTGTCGTTATTGCCGAGTTACCTCATTACCTCGGATCATACGGATTTACGTTCCCTTTGCACATTCCAAGTTTTCACTTGTCGGCAGGGTTACCACTTTGACTCGGACCTCATGGTTTTACTTTCCCTCCGCACATTCCAAGTTTTCACTTGCTGGCCGGGTTACCACAGTTCCATCCGGGTCTTGTTTCCTTCTCTCGTACGCCATCCCATGTGAAGGGTAATCATTGTGTCATATTATTTTAAGGGCCTGCACAGTAACTGCTGCAGTAATTGTCAGTTATCACTGTGCGCGGGTCATGTCATGCCTGCCTCCTCATTTCTCGCATCACAGTGTCACGTCATAGGATTCTCTCCGCTCTGTGGCCCTCCGTGTGGCTCCCCGCTGATTGGTCCGGACAGGTGATACATGGCCACTGCGTGTGGCGTGTCCGCAGGATACGATCCCACTCACCACTGGTGGGGGTGGTTAAATAGCGGAGGGGTGCTTCCCTTAGGGTCTTTCTCCTTCCGCGCCCCTCTGCCCGTTGCCCTTTTTCTTCATCTTCCTCGTGACCGCGCCGCCGCCAGTGATACCAAATAGCAGCGTCGCTGCCGCGCTTCTCCGTCGCACCTCTGCGTCACCGCCACCGCGACGCAAATATCTCGCGACGGGTCCTCGTCAATCCCGGCCACTGTCCCCCGCCGCCTCCAGCGCCAGCGAGGGCCTCAAGGACCAGATGACGGAAGAAGAACTCATTGTTGCTGAGCAGGAGATGGAGGAGGATGCCGCGGCGGCGGACCGCGGCGCGTGGGCCGGGTCATGGGTCTGTCAAGATGATCTTGACTGGCTTTATCGAACCAGGCGCATCCCTGCCGGCGTCGCCGCTCGTCTCCCTTCTAATGAACTGCCCCCCTCACCCAATCTGGGTGAGTTCGTCGTCTTTTTGTCCCACTTCCAACGGGGCTTCGGGTTGCTAGTGAGCAATTTTTTCCCGGACTGGCTCAGTACATACCAGCTTCAGCCGCACCATCTTCCAGCCAACGCCATCACTTCCCTTTCTGCCTTTGCTTCTACAATCGAAGGCTATGCCGGACTATGGCCCATGAAGGAGCTATGGATCCGGTTCTTCGGCCTTCGTCGCAATGTCATTCCCAACATCCACACTGATCCGGAGGACAAACAGCTCACTCTATTCGGAGCGGCCTCCATTTCACCCCGGAGGTTTTCTGTTTTTCCCCGGGTCACCGGGTTAGAGTCCTGCAAAGGATGGGCCCGGACCATCTTCTATGTCCGGAATACGGGCACTGAAGACTTGATTCGGTTGCTTCCCTACACTCCGGGTCCACCTAACCTGGATCTGTGGGATGAGATCCCCAAGAAACCCATTGCCTTGGCCAATCAGGTCAACAAGATGTTCGTGGAGCTGAAGAAGCTCGGTTTGCGCAACGAGGATGCCATGATCACTTTCGTGCGCAACCGGATTTCCCCCCTCCAGAAGCGCACCCACAAGGTGTGCCACATGAGCTTCGGCCGCGACCCCAACCGGACCTCATCCTTCGAGCTGAGCAACACGGAGATCTATCGCCGGGTTAAGGCTCTTTCCACCACCCACAAGGACTTCTCCTCTGAGTGGACTTGGGGAATAGAGCATTACTGCCGCGATAGGCTTCCTCCCGTGGTAAGCTTCATGTTGCGAACTTACCCCGGACCAATTATATGTCAGTTATTGTTGTATTTTTGACTCTTTTGTTCATTCCTTTCCTCAGCAATTTCTTCAGCAGACCATCGAGGATGGCACCGATCCGAGCCTTAAGAGGGCGCCGGACCGGGAGACTCCGGATGAGGAGGAGCCGGACCAGGAGATGTTCCTCCCGATGACCGATGCCACGAAACGACCCACGGGTAAATCCTCTTCCATTAGAGATTGGCCCGATGATGAAGATGACTCGGATGTCGAGGTGATTGAACCTTTTGAGGCTATCCGCCTTTCCTTTGCTTTTCCACCATCAGCTCATCCCGGTGGTCACATCCACGAGGATCCTCCCCTCGCTACGGGCGAACCTGTTCCGGTGGCTCCGAAGAAGAAGCGTGGGGCTACTTCAAGTTCATCCTCCGGATCTTCTCAGCCTGCTAAAAGGCGAAAGAAGTCCGGGGACAAGACTGCCTCCAAGCCAGCAGGCAAGGCCCTAGCACGCAGAGCTCGGAAACCCAAGGAGGCCCAAACCTCGGATGCGTAAGTTATTTTTCCTTCTGTAACTTGCTCTTCTTTTTGCCGTTGTAATTTTCTTTCTGACCTTGTTCTCTTTCGCAGGGCTCCGATGGAGGTCCCTCAAAGTGGATCCAGTATTTCTTCACCTCTCCGACCTAGCCCTTCTCCCCACCGCGACGACGAGTCTCGTCCGCTAAGCCCTATTCCAGAGGGTTCTGCGGCTGCTCCGAGTTCTGCTCCACCTCGTCAATAGGAGGGTAACCTCGGAGCGGGGGATACTGGCCCGACCAAGGCGACGACATCCACCACTTTGGCATCGCCACAACCAGCATCTACTAAAGCAACCTCAGCTTCAGCACCAGTACCAACAACCAAGACCATACCAACACCAACTCTGGCATCAGCACCAACTCCGGCTGCAAAAACATCAGCAGCAGCACCAAGCCCAGCACCAAGAGCACCAGCGCCTAGCTCCTCTGCCTCGTCCGAGTCTTCTCAACCTCGGCGAGGAGCTGCTCCTGCCGCTCCTAAGGGGAAATCCGCTGCGATGGCTTCCTCTTCCCAGCAAACCAAAGATAAGAAGGCTCCGGACGCTACCAAGCCACCATCCGTCGAAGCCGGGCAGCGTACCCTTGTGTCAATGCTTCCCAAGAAGACACCAGCAGCGAAGGACGTGCATGCCGAGCCAACTGATGCACAGCAAATGGTTCTGCACACCAGCCCAGCCCTTGCCTTGATCGAAAGGAAAGAAGCGCATGTGAAGGGCTTGGTGGCGCCCCATATGCCCAGCGGTGAATGATATCCTCCGAGCTTAATTGAGTTTGTCATGAATTGAAATAAGGCAGAGGTAGTTCAAGACACTGATCTTCCGGAGAAGTTCGGCCCTGCCGAGTTTTCCGCTCAGATGAACACAACCGCAATGGCAATTAACCTCGCTGGGCGAATGATGGAGGTACGTCGCTTCCCCTTTACAAGTTGTAGATAATAACCATTAGTCCCTGAGCCTCCAGGGGAGTAACTTGTTACTCGGCCAGATGCTCTTTTAGAAAACTAGCGTAGCTCCATGAGAACTTCGAATATGCACACACCTAGAGCCGGGTTAAGTTCCACTTGGCCCGGATTTTAGTACACTTCGAATATGCACACACCTAGAGCCGGGTTAAGTTCCACTTGGCCCGGATTTTAGTACACTTCGAATATGCACACACCTAGAGCCGGGTGAAGTTCCACTTGGCCCGGATTTTAGTACACTTCGAATATGCACACACCTAGAGCCGGGTTAAGTTCCACTTGGCCCGGATTTCAGTACACTTCGAATATGCACACACCTAGAGCCGGGTTAAGTTCCACTTGGCCCGGATTTTAGTACACTTCGAATATGCACACACCTAGAGCCGGGTTAAGTTCCACTTGGCCCAGATTTTAGTACACTTCGAATATGCACACACCTAGAGCCGGGTTAAGTTCCGCTTGGCCCGGATTTTAGTACACTTCGAATACGCACCAAGCTAACTTATGCCTTTGAACTCCTTTGAGGTGACCACTAACCGCCGGAGTGCGGAATTCCAACGCTTGCTGGATACCCACAAGAATCTACACGCAAAACAGGCTGCACTCATCACGGAATATGAGAAAAGGGGTAAATTTCTTCCTTATCACTTCCACATTTTCCTTCCACCTCCTTTGCCGAACTAATCAGATTGTTCGGTTTTCGCAGCTGGGGTGGAGGCTAAGAACAAGATAATGCGGAAGAACTTGGAGCAGATCAAGGGTACGTCCTTTTTGTCTGTCTTCACTGTGCTTTCTATCTCCTTTCCTCCTTGGCTCAGCAATCATTCATACCTCAGCACCGCCGGGCCAACACACTATTTCAGCATCGCTTGAAGATAGTGTGCCCGTGCTTGATATGATGCTGCATTTTCTCGAACAAGCAGGGCAGCATCAAGCCGAGCTGAAGAAAAAGGATGATGAGCTCGCCCTCCTCCGGACCAAAGACGATGAGATTGCCAGGCTCAAGGCTGAGATGGCGAAGATGAAGGCGCAGCACCAAGCCGAGCTAAAAAAGGCTGGCTAGGACTACACCGAAGAGCGTGAGCGCCTCAACCTCCAAATTGCTAAGGACCGTGAGCTTCTTCAGGAGGCCGAGGTCAAACTTGGGTCGGCGAACGCTGAGCTTGAGCAGCTTCGAAAGAGGCGTGATGATTGTACCAAGGAACTGACCCGGATTCACAGCCACATCTCACGTAATTTCTTTTCCCTTATCTGCCTTATTTCTCCGGGTTACTTCATATATCTTGTTTTATCAGCTTCGTCCTTTGCCTTGTTTCTCAGGCCACTTTCCAGAGGGTACTGCTATTGCGAGTGCTGTTGTTGCCAATTTCCGCCGAGAGAGGGGTATTCCCGTCGCTCCTGACGGTGAGAGCATTCCCTTCGACATGGAGGACCTATTGGTCAGCCTGTCCTCTCGCATGGAAATCATTAAGAACTACGGCAAAGATCTCCTTGACGTTTCAGTCCGAGTGTTCAACATGTTCTGGCCCACTAATGACGCTCCGGAGAGAGTTACACATCTCGCTGAAAAGCTTTCGGAAATCGAGACCCAGCTCGACCTCTGGAGAGAGTCCGCTAGACGTGCTGCGGCTGATACCATCCTTCACCACATTCTGACGTGGTATGAGAAGATAGATCTCAGCCTCCTCACACGCCTGCGCACAGGATCCAAATGGACAGACGACCCGGAGTGGGTATCTCGGCGCCAGGCTTGCGCCCACAGCCTTATCGAATATGCCCCCATTCACGAACGGACTGAGGGTCCGAGCTTCCTAGAGGTCGCTGGCGACGAAGAGGTCGAGAATGTTGAGGATGATTCAGACGAGGACGGGGAGGACGATGCCTCGGATATCGAAGAGGGTGAACATGATGCCGAACTTCCTCCTGCTGCTCCTTGAGCGAAAAAACTCAAAAATTTATCAGATCCCCGGTATGCCCGGTGGAGTTGTATTCTAAACACATGTGATATTTTGCTACTAAGTGCTTATGCTGGATTAACTTGGGCGTAGTCCCCGAGTTTCTATTTCTTGTTCTTTCAATCTTTTGGCTCGGATCGTGTCTACCTTGATTCGGTTTTACAACTTTCGAATCCGAGCTTCAAAAATTGTTTTAACAATAGTGGGAAACTTTTAGACTTAGCTCAAAAATAAAACCGCATAATAACTTGAAAATAAATACAGGGTTAGTCCGAAAAACAAACGTTGGCTCGAATAAATCCTTTTCCTTAGTCGTTTTTCATGTGCTACGCAATTCCAAACTTGTTCTCTTGCTTGCCATGAAGCCAATTCTTGTTGGACAGCAGCAAGTCAAAGAGTTGGGTTTTTGGTGCTCACACATTACTAATCCGAGCTAAGTATAAGAACTTATTCCAGCTAACGCGCGAAGAACAACAAATATTATTAAGGCAGTCCCCGAGTTACTGCTCGAGGTGCCAACATTTCATTGATAAGATCATTGCCGACATACATACCAACATATCAGAAGACTCGGATACATAGACTTCTTAGCTAAGTGTAGAAGGGACGAAGTAGTGCTACATTCCATGGTCGCTTAGATTCCTCTCCGGACCTGTCCGCCTTGTTCTTTTCCTGTGGCTTTGCATCTATAAGATAGTAAGAATCATTGTGTAATGCCTTGCTCACGATGAACGGCCCTTCCCATGGGGGGATAATTTATGCATTCCGGTAGTACGTTGTACCAACCGGAGCACCAGATCGCCTTCCCGAAAGACTCGAGGGCACACTTTCCGGCTATGATGGCGTCGGAGATTTTGCTGATATATGGCGGATCTGGACAATGCTAGTTCTCTCGCTTCTTCCAGCAGATCAACATCATTTTGCCGGGCTTCTTGCACTTCGGCTTCTGTGTATTGGGTGACCCTAGGTGAATCATGCTCTATGTCGGCTGGTAATACAACTTCTGCCCCATATACCAGAAAGAATGGCGTATAGCCTGTTGATCGATTCGGAGTTGTTCTTAAACTCCACAGTACCGCTGGTAGTTCTTCTATCCAGCACCCCGTTGATCTTTGCAGCTACTCAATGAGCCGGGGTTTTATCCTGGATAATACTAACCCGTTGGATCTTTCCACTTGCCCGTTCGATGCGGGGTGGGCTACCGAGGCTACGTCCAGCTGGATCCTCTTATCTCGGCAGAAACAAGCAAATGCTCCTTCTGCAAAATTTGTGCCATTATCAGTTATGATACTGTGAGGATAACCGTACCTCAAGATGATATCTTTGAGAAACGTTACGGCCGTAGCTCCATCACACTTTCTTATAGGCTTCACCTCAATCCACTTTGTAAACTTGTCCACCATTACCAGAATGTGAGTCATATTTCCCCTTGCTGGTTTGAACGGGCCAACCATATCCAAGCACCATACGGCAAATGGCCAAGTGATTGGGATGGTCTTGAGTTCCGACATTGGCATATGTGTCTTGGTAGCGTACCTCTGACAACCATTACATTTTCTCACCAGATCTTCCGCTTGCTCTAAGGCATTTGGCCAGTAGAATCCGTGCCGGAAAGCTTTTGCTACCAAAGCTCGGGATGAGGCATGATGCCCGCATTCCCCCTGATGTATATCTCGGATGATTTCAAGCCCTTCTTCCGGGTCAACACACCGCTGGAGGACATTGGTCACACTTCTTTTGTATAGTTCGGAATTGATGATCGTGTAGGCCTTTTCCCTCCTCTGTTTTGCCTGGACAGCACCTCCTCGGTGGGTAACGTTCCATCTTTCAGGAATAGAAATATAGGTAGTGCGCAAGCTGGTATTGTTCGCACAGGGAATACATCCTTGTCTATCTCCATCTGATCCACCAGCATAACTTCAACCGGATCATGCTGAGCAGTCCCCGGGTCTTGTGAAGCAGTCCCCGGGTCTGCCGAGGTAGTCCCCGGGTTTCGCGCACCACTTCCTGTGTCAACGTCCATGGGCACAACTCCGGATTCGGTGTCCTCCGGGACATAGATTGACTCGGATTCTGGGGATGTCCTGATGGATGGTTTCCTGAGGTGCTCTAATGCTACACCCGGTGGAATTGCTTGTCTGGTTGACCCGAGCTTCGACAGCATGTCGGCAGCCTGATTTTCCACCCGGGGTACATGATGAAATTCGCATCCCTCAAAGTAACCAGATATCTTCTGCACATAAAATCTGTATAGTGCCATGTTTGGATCAAGGGCGTCCCACACTCCGGACACTTGCTGCACCACAAAATCCGAGTCTCCAAAGCATATGATCCGACGTATGCCAATTTCTTTTGCCACCTTGAGCCCGTGCACAAGTGCTTCATACTCAGCGACATTGTTTGATGCCGTGAAATGGATCTGCAGCACATATTTCAACTGGTCCTTCTTTGGCGACGTGAGTACAACTCCGGCACCTAGCTCGATTTTGGTTTTTGATCCGTCAAAGTGCATTCACCAATAGTTCGGATCAGGAAGCGGTGGTTCGTACTGCACCTCGGCCCAGTCCACGAAAAAGTCCGCCACAGCTTGAGATTTGATGGCTTCTTGTCTATCATACTGTGGCGCGTAAGGAGCTAGCTCAATTTCCCACTTTGCAATTATGCCGCTGGCATCCTTGTTACTCATTATCTCAGATATGGGGGCCTCACATATGACCCGGATGGGATGCTCCTCAAAGTAGTGCTTCAGTTTCTTGGCGGCCATATACACGCCGTATGCCACCTTTTGATAATGTGGATAGTTCTGCTTTGAGGCTGACAACACCTCGCTCAAGTAATACACTGGCCTTTGCACCGATTTACCTTCCTCGTCGCGCTCCACCACTATCACTGCACTTACAACTCGGTTGGTTGCGGCTATATAGAGCAACATTGGCTCCTTTGATAGTGGTGAAGCTAGCAATGGTGCCGTGGCTAACATTTTCTTCAAGTGGGTAAAGGCTTCATCGGCTTGCGGTGTCCAAACGAACTTATCCGACTTTTTCATGAGTTGGTAAAGAGGCAATGCCTTCTCTCCCAACCGACATACAAACCGACTTAACGAGGCCAGGCAACCTGTAAACTTCTGGACATTGTTAAGACACTTCGGCAGTTCCATTCAATCGATGGCCCGGATTTTGGTTGGATTAACCTCGATACCTCGGCTGGAAACAAGAAAGCCGAGCAATTTTCCAGCCGGGACACCGAAGGTGCATTTTTTCGGGTTAAGTTTCATCCGGAACCTCCTTAGGTTCGCAAACGTTTGCCTGATATCGTCAAGGAGCGTTTTTCTTTCCTTGGTCTTGATAACCACATCATCCACGTACACCTGTACATTTTGACCTATTTGGTCGTGTAAACATTTTTGCATACATCTTTGGTACATTGCCCCTGCATTACGTAAACCAAACGGCATGGTGTGATAGCAATAAGCCCCATACGGGGTAATAAACGTAGTCTTTATTTGATCATCCGGATTCAGAGGTACCTGGTGGAAACCAGAACATGCATCAATGAATGACAACAGTTCACATCTAGCAGTTGAGTCTATGACCTGATCTATTCTTGGCAGCGGAAATGGATCTTTCGGACACGCCTTGTTCAGGTTCGTGTAATCAATACACATGCGCCAAACCACTGCCACGTTCGGGTCATCCTTCTTCTTCTCCACCAGCACCGGATTAGACAGCCAATCCGGGTAAAGAACTTCCATGATAAATCCTGCAACTAGCAACCAAGCTATCTCATCCCCAATGACTTTCCTCCTATCTTCGGCGAAGCGGCGGAGAGGTTGCTTCACCGGCTTAGTTCCGGGTCTCACATTCAAAGAGTGCTCGGCCAACTCCCTAGGAACACCTTGCAAGTCTTGTGTGGACCAAGCAAAAATGTCCCGATTCTCACGGAGGAAGCTGACGAGCTCGCTTTCCTATTTATCACTTAACCCGGCACCAATTGTTACGGTGCGCTCCGGGAACATGTCATCAACAGGAACCTTCTTGGTATCTTTCGTGGCCTGGAAAGAGACACTTCCATGCGGGTTACTTAGTGCCAGCATATACTGCTCCGCGGACTGAGCCAGTGCCGCCACTTCTTGAATTTTCCTTTTTTCCTGTGCAATCACCAGTGACTCGGCTAAGTTCGACCCGGCCGACGCACACTCCATGGAACGTCGGAAATTCCCTGCAATGGTAATCACCCTGTTTGGTCCGGGCAACTTCATCTTCTAGTAGCTAATATGACAACTTGCCATGAACTTGTTCAGCGCTGGCCTTCCGAGTACCTGATGCGGCTGTTGCTGATTTTCAAGTACCTCTGATCCGGCTGATGCTGATTTTCTACCTGATGCACTGCATCCCTTCTCTCATTGTTATCATACCTCGGTGGAGGGGGAGGCAACATTAGCTGTTGCGTGTTCGCTCGGGAGAGCAGTTGCTGCCGGGGTAACTCCTGCCGAGGCTGATCATTCCGGGGTGCCTGAGCATTCCCCGAACCACCTTGTTTAATCTTGCGCATCCACTCACATTGCCTCGTCGTATGACCCGCTGGGGTGACAAGGGTGACGATGCCCATGTCGGCTGACGCGGGCGCCGCAGAGGCTCATGTAGTTAAAGCATGTGTGACGCGGGGGAAAAAGCACCCCGGTGGTCCTGTCCTTGCTTGCTTCGCTCAGGTGGTGCGTACTGGGGCTTATTTTGACCAGCAAGATTCCTTCCTTCTCCTAGAAGTCAAACATGACCCGGATCATAGCTGATCTGGGCACCCCTGTTCCTGCATACAAGTAAACATATACTTCCGACTTACTGCTTAAGTCGGCTGAGACTTAGTTAGGCGAACACCCCCCGGTCCGGGTTACTCCGTGATTCGGCCTACCTTGAGGTGACCCGGCCAGCATCTGCTTTGGCCTTGCCAAACCTCGGCTAACTCGGCCTTTATACCCCGGCGTGACCCTACCCGTTGGTATCCCCCCAACATGTTTGCACGCATCCCAGATACTTCAGTAGACAAACATCAGTTAGAGTCAATTTCATCTTGACTGTACAGAACCATCTTGTTCTTCCTGTGTACATTCTCCTTTTGATGTAATCTTTCCTGATGGTATCAGTAGGGCTTGACATATGTGTTCCATTCCCCATTGAACTAGGCTTTTTGCTGTCGCTCTTGGGTGTGATCTCCTTCCTGCCTCCCCTCACGGGTGTTGGCTCCAGGGTGCTGGCATTATTGCCTGACTTCTGCGGCGTGTTCTTCTTTGAATTAGGCCTTTTGCTGCTACTATTGGGCATGTTCTCCTTCGTGCTGGCATTATTGCCTGACCTTAGCGGCGTGTTCCACTCCAAATTAGCCCTTTTGCTGCTACTATTGGGCGTGTTCGTGTTGGCATTATTGCCTAACCTTAGCGGCATGTTCCGCTCCAAATTAGTATTTTTCTGCTCCCACTGGGTGTGGCATTTTGACTGGATCTCTTCGGCGTCCTCTTCTCTGGCGTGGTATCCTTGGTGATGTTCTTCTTCTGGGTGCCCTTTCTGGGGATGCTCTTCCTGCTCCTCTTTATGACGCTCCTCTGTAGGACTCTCCTCTGTTCGAAGCTATCCTCAGTCGCATCAGCCCCAGTGATGCCATGGATCAGGTCACGCATGCCTTCTAAAGTCCATCATCTCTTTTGTCGAGTTCCAATTCCTCTCCAACCATTTGCACTATCAAGTGGAAGTACACTTCACCTCTATAATGTTTCCTTGTAAACGGTACGACTAAGTCAATGGTATCTTTGACTTCGATAACCTTTTTGCTCCTGTAACCAAAATATAACAAACGTGCTTCCTGGGAGGACCCCACAGCACCTTCACATGTAACGATGCCATCAGGTCAGATAGCTCTACCACTTCAGGATCGTATCTGCCAAGGATTACATTAAACTCATCATAGAATTTTTCCGTGCCATCATCTAATTTTGCAGTATAATCTGCGACACCGATACGAACAATTACTTTACCATCATCAGGTTCTGCAGGATAGAAACCTTCGAGAGGTTTGAGAGGTGGAGTGGCACCATCAGACCTAGCCACAATGCCACCATCGCCATTACCAGCATCATTGTTAGCTGGATCAACCTCGGTGGAAGTACCAGGACCAGGAGCAAGGCGAGCGCCCTTAGCAGCGGGAGCTACATTACATGGTGGACAGGTAGGGCCCCGTCTAACGGCAGCCACAATAGGATCAGCTGTTGCCATGCCACATCGACGATCAGGAGGAGTTCCCACAACAGCAGTGTTTCGAGTGCTAGCAGAGTCCATACCATGAGCTAGCTCCAGACTAGCAGCTCGCTGAACATGAGCACGGGTTCGAGGAGGACATAAGGCAGCAGCCTTTGCAACAATAGTGAGGCAGCCTCCGGAAGCCTTACTTTGCTCAACAGTGGCAGAGATTGGGTCAATAGCGGTCAGATCAACAACACGAGGACAACCAATACCTGCAGATTCCAGAGCACGGGTTCACACAACTTGAGGAGGTTTTGAGCAGGAGCAGCACACAAGGCAGCGGTCTTGGCAACAATAGCGGGGCAGCCTCTGGAAGCCTTAGTTTGCTCAACAGCAGAATGGATTGGGTCAGCAGCAGCCGGTGCAACAACACCACGGGGACGACCAGTACCAGCAGATTCTAGAGCAGAGTTTTCCACAATGGCAATACAGGGACTCCTACGAGGAGGTTGCCTGATAGAAGCATGTCGCGGACGAGGAACCACATTTTTCTCAACAATAGTAGGTGACGAGGGTTTAACTCATCAATGCCCATTGTTATGGACTTGGGTTTCGGAGAAGGAGGGAGCGCTGGAGGCATCAGCGGCTAGCAAACAAGCACACAGGGACGCACAGTTTACAGAGGTTCAGGCCTCATAGAGTTCCCTACTCCTCCTTGTTCACTCTTGGAATTAACGAAGGAATCGAAGATTACAGAGGCGCGCAGATGCAATCTGGCAAGACTTGTGGAAACTAGGGTTGCGTGTGTACTCCTGTCCGCCCCCTCCTAGCCTTTATATAGATAGGCTAGGTCTCGGGTAGCAGGTCAAGTCGGTTACAGGTTAGGATTTTCCCTTTAAACTTTTTATCTTTGGCTTCTTCTTGTCTCGCAAGCAACCGAGAGTCTGCGGGCCACTCGAGTTCTCCATTTGGGCCTTGGCAACGCCATGGGCTTCCGCAGTATTCAGGTCGTATATACCAAACTCGAGTACCTGTAGGGTATACCCATGTCAGTAGCCCCCGACTGTCCAGTGGAATCGTAGATTCGACTAGAGACTTTATGAAGACATTCGAATGCATGATTGAGTATTTTTTTTCAACTGTTCAGTTCATGTCATAGGGATTGTTGATATGCGTGCCTGATTTAACTGATGTATCGGTATCAGTTAACTGCCTTAGGGCAAAACAACGCAATCTACTCAAACCCGAGTCTTCGAACTCAAATTCGGAAAAGTGCTAGCGTAATTCGACTCAAGCCACGGAGGTCTTACATCAGTCGAATTCCAGTGTATGGGTGTGAGCACTCGATGCGTCCGTCAAGGAATGTTCATCGTACCTGTAGGTATGGATATGTTTCTGGTAGTGCACAGTAGATGCATTGTCATGCCTTATTCAGGTCTTATCTTCACGCTGTAAGCACAACATCCGAATTTTTGGTCATCGCCGAGATGATTCGGGTGGCCCAGGAGACGCAATCTCTTTGTAGGGAAAATATGAGGCGGAGTCGCCACAGCATTCAAGTGTGGATGTTATCAACACACAGTACGGTGTACAAATAATCATAGGGTGTGCGACCAGTGCTCCCTATGGGAGTAGCCCCCGAGTGTCTGGTCTGGTTGAGTCGAAGACTCAGGTATGGACTAAAATTTTGTGACTGCTGTCGTCTTTTGTTGCTTGTTTCAGTCGAATTTGCTTCCGGCGCTCCCTATGGGAGTAACCCATGATCCATAGTCGAACCGTAGATTCGAGTGGTTGGGTATGCTTTGAATGTTCATATTCCTGCATAAAAAGAAAATCGTAGGGTGCGCGACTAGCGCTCCCTATGGGAGTAGCCCCCGAGTGATTGGTGGAGTCGAAGACTCGAGCAAGGACTAAAGTAGTCGAAGTCTTCTAGTGCTCATCTTGATGACATCAGTGCTGACGATGTGATAACGGGACGTGATGAGCGGTGGGTCTCACTTTCTGACTTTGATTTGACTAGGCGTGCGTAATCATTCGTTTTAACTATGTCTCCTCGATTTCCGCTCGTAATGGATAGTGGGGGACAATTCGTGTTTTGGCCTCTCCACGTGTCGACCGCGATGTGCGCCACGCGTCCAGTAGGGTTTCTGCTGGCTGTTGGATGGCATCCGCAAGGGGGTTAAGTAGCAGCGCAGCTGTGGTAATTTTCCCATCTGCCCTTTCTCTGCTTGTGCTTCCATCGCCATTACCACTACTCTCTGCTTCCTAGAGCTCGTCCTTTTCGTGGCGCTGGACCAACTCCGTGTGTTCACGAGCTACTTCCTCCGCTTGCACCGCCATCCCAAGATGGGGGAAAATAAGGGAGGCGCCGCCGCTGAGTCCGCCACCACCATTGATTCTATTAAGAAGAAGGGCGGATCCACCACTGTGGGCACCAGCGCCGCTGGCGCTAGGAAGAAGAAGGGCGAGGATACCCGCGTCACCAATGGTGTGTGGCGCACGTCCATCATCAAATCCTCCGAGCTCCATCTCGTGCGTCAAGATGGAGTTCTGTCACCATGGTGAATGACTCGTGAGTGCCAGGTGGCGAGGTAACTCCTTGTCCTCCTGCTAGTTTCCGGGTGATGTTCCTAGCGTTCATCATCCATGGTCTTTCTCTGCCCCTGCATCCTTTCTTCAGGGGCCTCCTTTGCTTCTACGGGCTCCAGCTGGATTAGCTGTCCCCAAACTCTATTCTCCACATCGCCTGCTATATTACACTTTGCGAGTGCTGGCTCAAAATCGAGCCACGCTTTGGCCTATTTAAGAGGATTTAAAGCTAAAGTGTCAGTCGGCATCTGGTTCCGTAGTCTACGACATAGGAGACTACGGAATCCATGTCGACTCCTCCGCCACATATTTCGATATCAAGCTCATGGCGTTCGTCCAAGGGTGGAGAGACAAGTGGTTCTACATCCGTGACCAGAAGGCCGACGGAGAGCACTACGGACTCACGCCCTTCGATCCCGCGACACCGTGCAGGAGGAGGCGTTCTTTGAAGAACATGGTGATGCCTGGCGAGTCCGAGGAGACAGAAGTGATGTACAAGCGTGTCTGCGACCTCGAGAGCCGCATGGGTAAAGAAGAGGGAGGCGCCGCCCTCATTCGCACGTGGTTTCTCAACACCCGGATTTTTAATCCCAGATGCCCATTATTCCATACCTCGCAATCCCAGGATTACCATTTTTGCGAGACATAACGGATTGGATGTCATAGTACATCATCCATTACAAACCATACATAAGGTCTTACACAAATAAGGATCTCATGATCCAGTCTTAATAAAACAAGCATCGGAATTAAAAGATAAGCGTAGCGGTGGGGTCCATCTGCCCGGGCACAGGCAATGCTGACGAAGGCAGATAGTCCTAGTTATCATAGTCGTCCTGCTGGCCATCATCTTGATAGCCTCCTTCATAGTCTGGCCATGATAATAGCCAGGGATAAAAGCCATGAGTACTCTTTAAGTACTCGCAAACTACCACTAACAAGTAGGATAGTTCTAAAGTAAAGTGCTAACTCTAAGTTTAACTATAAAGTTAAGTTTGAAACCTAAGCTGAGTTCAGAAGCAAAGAAAGATAAAGTAAAGTTCTAGAAGCACTTAAGTGGGAAGCTAAGGTCATAAACACAACCCTGTTGTGGTCAAGTCAAGATTCATCATTCATTTTAAAGTACTTAGAAAACATCTAACAACAAAACAGTATGGCCATTCCAACTGTCCATAACCGCGGACGTGGCTATTCAAATAGTTTGACACTCTGCAGAGGTGGTACACTTTCACCACAAGATTCGATACATCTGTTAGGGATAACCCTGAATCATCATACTTAGTATGCAGATAATCAAACATAACCTTCCCTTTACACACCCTAGTATAAGCACCTCTCCTATGAGCATGGCCTCCCAACCACGACCATCAGTCATCTTGGGCACTGCATAGGTGGACAACATTGAGAGGTAGCCTCAGCTCAAACCTCTCCCGTGAGGGAACTACAGCTAAGCCTTACCCAATTCAGGTAGTGTGGTTGTACGGTAAATTTGGAATGGTATCGCATCCGAATCCAACCATCAGTTTTATAAAATGGGTCAAGGCTCATGCCTCAACATTTTCATCATCATCAACCATTTGTGTTTCTCAACACATGTCAAAACATCTCAATAGAATGACTCGTCATTCCAAGGTTTTCATAACTCATTTTCATCAAGTGTTCCCATCTAAAGTGACTCAAGTTTTTGATCCACTCTAAATTACTAAGTTAAGAGTGTTCACTAAGGTGGAAAAGATGGGTTCAATCTCATGTCATAGAATGACATCTAAAGGGGTTCTAAATAGGTCAAGTTTTATACTTTTTATGCTACCTTCAAAACAAGTAAAGAGCTTTGTGTAAACTAAGGGAAGTAAAACTTGTAAATAAAACTTGGGGTACTAATAGTCAAAGGGGTGTGATCAAAGCATGCCTAAGGCATCTTTGCTAAACCATCTAGTTTGGTCCTAGCTTGCTAAGCACTAAACTTGCAAGTGTTAGCTTGCATTGTTAAGGGTGGCTTGCACTTGGATAGTGCTAGCTTGCTAATAGTAGCTTGCCTTGGTTGGTGCAGTGGTTGAAGTTTTCTTCTTCTTCTTGGTAGAACTCCTCCTCCTCGAAAGCTTGGTCGGTACTATCGTCTATAAATACATATGGAGTACACAAATCACCAAACAATACTTAACTAGGATAATTAGCATTCTAAGACACATATTTGATGATCTATTACCATCACAAGCATCACAAGTTTAATTCAATGGTTTCATCCTTTTTATTTTAGAAAAGTAATTTCTACTCATTGAAAAATTAACTAAAATTTAATATTCACCACTTAAGATATGGGATCATGGTGACACATGTCATCACCACATATTATAACATGGGGGGAAGAGATTTAAAGGTTGGATCACTATTACTTTGGTTTAAGTTCATTATTTAATGATTTAAAGTGACTAGAAATGCCTATATAGCATTATTTTGGTACTAGTCTAAAGTCACTACATGTAAACATTAATATTATTACATATTTAGATAGATATGATTAAATGTGATTTTTGAGAGTTGGACTCAACTCAAAAGCTAACTTGGTTGATTTTATAAAAATGTTGCAAGTTGCAAAAGCTTCTGTTTTGTTATTTTTACTAGGAGAGATCTATAATTCTAATTGGATTAAATCCAACGGGCTTGGATAGATCATTTCACTACCTTTCAGGCAAAATTGGTTTCATGCAATTTGGATTTGTAAAACTCACAGAGTTGAATTTTAAACTGGTGGACAGAAACTAGATTCAACTTAAAAAGAAAAATCAAATTTTGAGTGGTTGGGCTAGCACGGGAAAGAACTTGAGCCGGCCCAGTGGCGCTCCGCGGCGCGGGGCTCAGCTGACAGGGGGGGTCCCGCTTGTCAGTGGCACTTAACACGCGAAACGGTACGCGCCAAGTAACGAGATATGGAACACATTGTGGATGGCTGACATCTCTTCAGGTAGTTCTAGTTGATATGATACTTCTCCTCGACGGTTCAGAATCTTGAAAGGTCCGATATATCTGGGGGCTAACTTTCCCTTCAGACTAAAGCATTGAGTTCCCTTCAATGGTGAAACCTTGAGATATACAAAATCGCCGACATTGAAATTCAGGTCTCTCCTTCTTTTGTCAGCATAACTCTTTTGTCTGGATTGGGCGGTCTTGAGGTGCTCACGGACTTTGTGAACTTTCTCTTCTGCTTTTCGGAGAATGTTGGGTCCAAAGATCTGACTCTCTCCTACTTGTGACCAATTCAAAGGGGTACGACACTTTCTTCCACATAGGAATTCAAATGGTGCCATCTGCAAACTAGCTTGATAACTGTTGTTATATGAGAATTCTGCGAAAAGCAGGCAGTCTTCCCATGTTGATCCATATTCCAACACACAAGCTCTAAGCATATCCTCTAGGATCTGGTTGACTCTCTCAGTCAGTCCATCTGTTTGCGGGTGATACGCTGTACTGAAGTTCAACTTGGTTCCTAATCCTTCTTGGACTTTCTGCCAAAATCTTTAGGTAAACTGGGTTCCTCGATCTGATACGATGGTCTTGGGGGTTCCATGCAGACTAACAATCCTAGCAATGTATAGCTCTGCTAACTTTGCACTCTGGTAAGTTGTCTTGATAGGTATAAAGTGGGCTACCTTGGACAGTCTATCAACTATGACCCAGATTGAGTCATTTCCCCTACTAGAAGTAGGTAAACTGGTGATAAAGTCCATTCCGATGGAATCCCATTTCCATTCCGGAATCTGCAATGGTTGTAACAGTCCTGTGGGTCTCTGATGTTCTGCTTTGACTCTTTGACAGATGTCGCATTTGGCTATGTAGCTTCCGATCTCTCTCTTCATCTTGTGCCACCAAAATTGCTCTTTCAAATCCTAATACATCTTTGTTCCTTCGGGGTAGATAGAATAAAGAGTATCATGAGCTTCCTTCATGATAACTTCCTTCAGCTCCGAATCTGCTGGCACACAGATACGTCCTTTGTACCACAGTACTCCTTCTTCGTCTTCAGTGAATCCAGGTACCTTTCCTGTACCAATACGACGTTTGATTCTGTCGATACTTTCATTCCCCTTCTGGGCTTCCTTGATTTGGCTATCAAAGTGGGTTGACGTTCAATGCTAGCTAAGAATCCTTTGCTAACTAATTCGGTCCTGAATTGCTCCAACTCTTCATACAAACTTGGTTGCTTCTCCTTGATCATGGTGTTTAGCCTACACGGCAATCTGCTAAGAGCATCCGCTACCACATTGGCTTTGTCGGGGTGATAGTGAATGTCAGGGTCATAATCCTTGATTAACTCTATCCATCTTCTTTGCCTCATATTCAGCTCCTTCTAAGTGAAGATATATTTTAAGCTCTTGTGATCTGAGTAAATCTCATAGCGATTACCCATCAAATAATGATGCCATGTCTTCAATGCTAGAACCACAGCTGCTAGCTCAAGATCATGGGTCGGATAGTTCTGCTCATGCTGCCTCAGTTGTCAAGACAGATACGCGATGACTTTGCCTTCTTGCATCAATACACATCCTAGACCAATCTTGGATGCGTCACAATACACATCAAATGGCTTCTTGATATCAGGCATGACCAATATTGGGGCTGATATCAAGCTCTTCTTCAGCTCCTGAAAACTGGCTTCACATTTGTCTGTCCATTCAAACTTCTTGTCCTTCTTCAACAATTGGGTCATGGGTCGGGCGATGCTCGAGAATCCTTCTACGAACTTGCGGTAATATCCCGCTAATCCGAGAAATGCACGGACTTCGGTTTGAGTGGTTGGGGCTTCCCATTCTTTGACATCTTTGATCTTGGCGGGATCAACAGAGACTCCTCCAGTAGACACGATATGTCCTAGGAATCCTACTTCCTTCAGCCAAAACTCACACTTGCTGAACTTGGCATATAGCTGATGCTCTCTCAGGGTTTCTAGGATAACTCTTAGATGTTGCTCATGCTCTTCTTCTGACTTGGAGTAGATAAGGATGTCGTCGATAAACACAACTACAAACTTATCTAGGAAATTCATAAAGATCTTATTCATGAGATTCATGAAATAAGCAGGGGCATTGGTTAATCCAAAATACATAGTCGTATACTCGTATAAACCATAGCGAGTAGTAAAGGCGGTCTTCAAAATATCCGTTGCACGAATCTTAAGTTGGTGATAACCAGTCCTAAGATCAATCTTTGAGAATACCTGAGCTCCGGTCAACTGATCAAATAGATCCTCTATTTTTGGCAAAGGGTACTTATTCTTGATGGTGACATCATTTAACTTTCTGTAATCTGTGCATCGACGGTTTCCTCCATCTTTCTTGTCGACAAATAACACTAGTGATCTCCATGGCGATGCCCTTGGTTGAATCAAGCCTTTCTCCAACATGGCATCCAACTGCTTCTTCAGTTCCACTAACTCTGAGGGGTTCATGTTATAAGGTCACTAGGCTAAAGGTCCGGTTCCGGGGATTAGTTCGACAATGAACTCAATATCCCTATCCGGGGGCATACCTGGCAATTCATCTAGGAATACGTCGGGGTATTCACAGACTACTCTGACTTGGTCTATGGTAGGCAGGGCTACACTCTTGTTGCACTTGAATTGACGGGGTAAGGTTTCAGAGATATGCTCTACTGTGACTCCAGAACTACTTCTCATGGTGATGGATTTCTTAGCATAGTCTATCAATCCTTTATGCCTTGACATCCAGTCCATACCTAGTACTACTTCCAATCCTTTGGTTCCAAGTACAATTAGGTTGGCATAAAAATCTATCCCATGTATTCTGATAGGTACAGCTTTGCAAATTTTTCTAGCTTTGGTTGTTGAACCGGGAATTTGAACTATCATGACATGCTTCAGGTTGGTTGGACGAATCTTACTAGTGCATGCAAATTCTTCGGTGACAAATGAATGCGATGCTCCCAAATCAAACAATACTCTTGCTAAAACTGAGTTGACAGAAAACATACCCAGCACTACATCTGGCGCTTCCTGGGCTTCTTCTGCATTCATGTGGAAGAGATGGCCATTGCGGTTGTGAGGGTTCCCTGGGGCAAATCTCCTTCCTGGCTGAACACGACGCTGCTGCTGAGCTGGGGCATGCACATTGGCATTAGCTGCAGTCTTCTTGGGACACTCATTGGAGTAGTGACCCTTCACTCCACACTCAAAACAAGTGATCTGGGAGTTGTCCTTGACTGCAACAGGCACAACATTGCTGCCAGTTCTGGGTGCAGTGATGTTGTTGTTGCTGTTGTTCTTGGGAGGTGCACGGTTGAAATTGTTGGCATTACCGGAGTTGTGATTGTTTCCTCCGGACTTCACATTGCCTCCGCTACGGTTGGGGTAGCTTGGGCGAGACATTGGGGGTCGGTTGTTCCTTGGTGCATATCCTGGTGAAGGGTTGGGACGGTACTTCAGGTGACTGTTGGATCCAGACTGATGCATCATACGACGCTTGCGGTTATCGTTTGCCTGGTTAATCTTCCCTTCCATCTGAATGGCAGAGTCGACTAGCTCTTCGAGATCCTGGAAACGGATGTTGACGAGGACAGTCTGCATCTCATCATGTAATCCGTTCAAGAATCTCTCCTTCTTCTTAGCCTCCGTGTTGATCTCATCCGGTGCATATCTGGCAAGTGAAAGGAATCTATCACGGTACTCCACCACAGTCATCCTTCCTTGCTTTAATTCGCGGAACTCATCTCTCATTCTATTGACTAGACCTTGTGGCACGTGGGTGCGGCTGAACTTGATTTTGAATGCTTCCCATGTCATCACTTGACCATGGTTCATGTTGCGGATGCTATTCCACCAAGCTCTTGCATCTCCTGCCAGATAGTGGGTGGCGAAGAGAACTTTCTCATTTTCATCAACTCTGGCAACTTCTAAGTTGTTTTCCATGGTCTGTAACCAGTCATCGGCATCTAATGGGTTTTCAGATTGGTTGAAGATTGGGGGATTGGTGTTCTGAAAGTTTTTGAGTTTGGATCCCTGGTGATCCTGATTTCCGTGCCCTTGGTTGTTTTGGGCCATCTGGGCGATCTGTTGAAGTGTTGCTAAGTTGGCTTGACGTTCTGCCCTGCTTGCTTCACGGTCTGCTATGAGATTCTGCAAGATCTGCAGCATTGGGTCTTGTGATGAGCTGCTCCCTCCTTGGTTCCCACGAGTCATCTAAAGATTGAGAAGGATATAGAGGTAAGAGGAAATTCTAAGGTTCATGGTTTTGGGTTTTCAAAGCTAAAACTTTGAGTTAGACTCAGGTTTTTCAACTAGCTTCATTTTCATTCATGCAAGCAAGCACACGATACAACACACACCACAACAATCAAAGGGAAAATAGATGGTTTGAAGAACCATTTCGCAAGCTACGATACAATGAGATCAATACATCTCAAACTACGATAGTGCTCTAGTGCATCTACTCATCGTCGATGAAGTCGGAGTCATCATCGTCAGTGTAGATGTCCACGGCATCCTCCTCCAGAAAGTCATCATCGTTGCTGAGGTAAGAATCCATGTCTCCCTAGATGTCTTCACCCTCATCTTCTTCTTCCTTTGCTGCAAGCTGCGCTTCCTACTCCTTGATGGTCTTCTCGAGGTCGGCCACCTTCTTGCGAAGACGGGCGATGGTGCGATCCTTCTTGGCACGCTGGCGGCGAAGAGACTGGCGGTCTTGGACAAGCAGTGCGAAAGTATGGGCCTTCTGGTCGGCAATGGCACGGTTCTGGTTGGCTAACTCTCTGGCACTGTCCAGTTCCTGTTGTCTGTCATGCAGCAAGAAGTCAAGGTTCTCCACTTGACGCCTCAACTCGGGGTGACCCGGCATCTCAATTGGCAATCCCATGAAGTCACGTCTTACATAGTGGGCAAAACGCGTTCCTTGGATCTTGTTGACGCCGAGGGCACATAGACGTGCGAGAACTTCATACATTGCCCTGGCTAATCCATCTAGCCAGTTGTTCTCTCTCACGGAGAACTGAATTCTCCCAGAAGTTGGTGCTTCGATGCTTCCTCTAAGATCCGTGGTGACTAGCCACTGTAGGTCTCCTCCTGGGGGTCCTGGAAGTTGAGCTCCAAGGAACTCAGGATGTGGGCATCCCAGTAACTCCGACAGTGAATCCAGATCCCTCTAGAAGATTAGCTAACCTCCGTTTCCCAACTGGTAGAACTTGCTGAACTGAGTCTCCATCTACAAGAGATAAGGATGAAGCACTTAAGGGGGAAGCTAAGGTCATAAACACAACCCTGTTGTGGTCAAGTCAAGATTCATCATTCATTTTAAAGTACTTAGAAAACATCTAACAATGAAACAGTATGGCCATTCCAACTGTCCATAACCACGGACGCGGCTATTCGAATAGTTTGACACTCTGCAGAGGTGGTACACTTTCACCACAAGATTCGATACATCTGTCAGGGATAACCCTGAATCATCATACTTACTATGCAGATAATCAAACATAACCTTCCCTTTACACACCCTAGTATAAGCACCTCTCCTATGAGCATGGCCTCCCAACCATGACCATCAGTCATCTTGGGCACTGCATAGGTGGACAACATTGAGAGGTAGCCTCAGCTCAAACCTCTCCCATGAGGGAACTACAGCTAAGCCTTACCCAATTCAGGTAGTGTGGTTGTACGTTAAATTTGGAATGGTATCGCATCCAAATCCAACCTTCAGTTTTATAAAACGGGTCAAGGCTCATGCCTCAACATTTTCATCATCATCAACCATTTGTGTTTCTCAACACATGTCAAAACATCTCAATAGAATGACTCATCATTCCAAGGTTTTCATAACTCATTTTCATCAAGTGTTCCCATCTAAAGTGACTCAAGTTTTTGCAAATCGGATCTATCCAACCGATTTTTGCAAAATAGTTCTAACACTCTACTTCGGCCGTTAGCTAGGTTATCCTACAGGCTGGACAAGTGGGGTATCGTAACTGCTGAGCTCTGATACCACTCTGTAACACCCTCGAATCGGCCCTATGCAAGTTTTAGCCCTTTCCGCTAAACCCGCATAGAAACGATTCAAGGACGCCCACCAGGCACTTTCGTGCGGGTGGAAAACGAAGTAAAACCATTACACAACAGTCCTCGAGGGGACCCACAGAACAGATATATATATACAGCACGACTCCAAGAGTCAAGAATACAGATATACAATACAAAGATCCAAATCACCTTGAAATCGATATTGCGTCCGACTACGGACAAGAGGCAAATGGGGCTAAGAGCCCTCAAGAATAACCAATGGCGTCCATAACCCTGCCCAGGCCAAGCCGGAAGGGTAACCCTGCTAATGACGTCGATCTCAAACCTACTAAAACAAAAGGAGTGTCGACAAAGGGCAAAGGAAAAAGAGGAGCGTTAGTACTGAGGCCAGTACACGGCGAGGCTAGAATTCGGCGGCTCTCGCCTACATAGGTATGGTGGACTGAAGCGGCAGCACAGCATGCACTAAACAACCTATAGAGACTCGATTAACTGTCGGCTATTAGAGAGAGATAAGAAAGACCTACTCGGAACCAATCTTATACTAACACCAAACATACCCATCCTGGTATTCCCCCTCGAGACCAAACGAGGAAGTCAAACCGAGGAACTCACACAGTTGGCAGTTTTATTCATTCGGTTATAGTTGAAGCACTTACTAGTCAGATATAGATAGCATGAGTCCCTGATAGCATAAGTAGTGGGCAGTTTTAATCACCATTCCGTTGTAGTTGGAACATTTACTAGTCAGATATAGATAGCATGAGTCATCCTGATAGCATAAGTAGTGGGTAGTTTTAATGACCATTCCGTTGTAGTTGGAAAATTTACTAGTCAGATATAGTTGTCATGAGGAATCCCAAAACCCAGCAATTGTTGGCACTTTTATCACATTCCATTGGAGTTGCAATACTTACTAGGCAGGTATAACAAGACACAAGGAACCCTAGCTCCACCAGCTGTTGGCATTTTTAATATCCATTCCGTTGTATTTGAATCTGATTACTAGTCACATATTAAGTCAAATTTATAGCACTACTTTAGTTATGCTTGTCTATGATCGAGATACTGTGCTCCAAGTCGTCCATAACCGCGGACACGGCTTTCAGAAAGATTTACCCTGCAGGGGTGCACAAATAGCAACACACACATGATCAACCTCGGAAAAACCAAATCAAAACCCAACAAGGCTTTCACGACAAAGAAATCATAGGATTCATAAAATATTCCAGGGGGCCACCCCATTAAGCTACCCGCAACGAAGTTGGCCAGCTCCAAGACGAACCCAAGGTTTGCGCCAATGGCTGTAAACGACTGGGAAACCGAAAGTGTGACTGGGCTTGTCGATACCGCGAAAACACTCCGCAATCCTAAACAGTACAGGTGCTCCACGCACAATCTTAAATAAAGCAGTAAAGCATGGCATAGGTACAGGATAGTAATAAAATCCCAAACTAGTTTGTGGCCCCAAGAAATAAGAAATGAATCAAGCTCTGGCTAATGGGGATTCATAGAGTCTCCCGTATGTGGATAGTTCGAATAGTCAAGGAACAGGTATCAAGTACTCGGGGCCTAAGGGACACAAGTGGGAATAAAAACCAAATAGCATATATTGCCCACCGGTGCCTATTTCATTAGTTGTCCCAGCAATTTAATAGTTGTATTTAAAGTCATGATCAACTCCACCATAAACATCTGCCAGCATTCCAACAACTGTGGTACTCGACAACACGAGATCGCACCTGAGCAAGCAACTACAACTTGCAAGGCCAGCTATCTACCAAACAACAGGTATTAGGAGGTGTCCATGGCAATATAGAGGCTGCACGGGATATAACTGGTGCATGGAAACTAAAGCATCGCGACATGGATAGCAATAGATCAACAGGAGGAAATAAAGACTATAAATGCAAAATAGGTAGAAGGGGAAGGGATGCTCGCCTGGGAAACACTGCCGGCGGTTCATATCCGGAGAACTTGTCGATACTCGCATCCACTCAACGGCCTAATCCGCGAAGAAGCAAAGCACTAAAAGAAACACCGGATGCAATATTTAATACTACTGCAGAAGATCCGGCATGATTATGATATGATGCAGATGCGGTGCAATTAGGCAGTATTAAGCGGAACCGGGGTCCCAGCAATTAATTAAACGGTTCTAGTTATTTAACTACCCCGCAATTTAAATATTGGATTCACAAGGCAAAACAGGGCATCGGTTCGCTACACAAATTTAAATGGAGTCCGGAATAAGACAAAAGTATCCCGCCTATAGACTCCATATTTAATTATGAGGTGAATCGGCATAATGCCCCCAAACCACAAACAGGTATGCATGCATGAACAATTAATATGCAACAAGTTTTATATATAGCATTTATAAAATAGGGGCTCGGGAAAAGGTTCACACATCTGGGTTCGGAAGATCTTGGGTTCCACGGGTCCGGGGTCCGGTCTCATGGTTTGACGGGGCAACGGTTCGACGGGATCGGTCTCGGACAATGGAAGGAGAGCTTGGCGTTCCGGGAAGAAGGACTTGGTTTGGCGTCGGGGCGCATCGGATTCGCCCTGGTCGGTGTCGATCTTGTCATCGCGAAGATCTTGTCGGGTCCACGTATCGGGTCGGTCTTGGCGTTCGGGGTGAAGAACTTGGCGTTCCGATGGCGATCTTGGTGGTCTTCGGATCCAGGTCTAGCATCCGGGAAGGAGTACTTGTCGCATCTGTGGTCTTCGGGTTCGGTCTTCGGATCTGTGTCGGCGCGCTCGAGGTCTCGGTCTTCAGGGTCTCGGCCATCGGATCCATGATGGGGATCTCGGTGATCCGTGAGGGAGTCCTTGGAGTAAGGGATGGAGATCTTGTCGCTCGGTGTCTGTGAAGGAGAACACGAAGCCGGTCCTGTCAACAAGGGGATGTTGAGGCCTTGTCGATGCCGGTTTTGGTGTCTCATGTGTCACCGAAGATCTGTCGAAGGCAGAACTTGGCGACAAAGCGGCTAGGGTGTTGTCACAGGCTTCTCAACGAGCTTCTGTATGGAAACTGGTGAAACAAAAGGCGGCGACCATGGGCACCACCACAACACGAGGATCTCGGCAGGGTGCGAGACGCATGACTGAACTAGCACAGGCGTGGAAGATCACTGGCCAGGGAGAGCCTTGACCAGAGGGGATGACAACCAGAACCAGGCCGGAGGGGAAGGGCGAGGCCCTAGGAGGACGTGGCCAGGCAATGTGCTATAGGGAGCACCGGTTCAAGTGGGGTGCCGCTGGCGATGAAAACACTGCAGCGGCAGGGCGCATGACAGAAGCAGAGAAGCGTCGGCGGGGGTCGCAGGCGGGGCCGACCAGAGGTGGGGTCGGCGCGGCCTCGGGATGGGGACGGCTGACGATCAGCCACGTAGTGAAGACGACGGCCGGGCCGGTGAGGAGCCGTGCAGAGCGCGAAGGGAGCTCGGGCCCGGGCGAGCGATGAAGGGGGTCGACGACGAGGAGGCGCGGGACCGGCACAGCGTCGATTGGGTTCGAGGTAGGCGAGGGCGGGCTCGACGCTGGCCGCCAAGGGGAAGGGGCGCCTGTCGGAGGAGAGCTCGGGGCAGAGCCCGCTGGCGGCGGCGCCCGAATCGGGAGGAGCGGTGCATGTGGTTGGAGAGGGAGGGAGGGGTGGAGGTGGCGAGGTTGGTGACCTACTGGCCGAGCGCGGGGCGGCGGAGCGCACGCGAGAAGGAGGGTACAGCGGGGCCGGCGGCGGCGTGGAGCTCGGTGGCAGAGGCCGAAGGTGGTGAGGGGAGGAAGCGTCGGCGGGGGTTGGTGTGGAATCGCGGGCGGACGCGTGACCGCAGGGAGCGGGTGGGCGGGCCCACGCGGGGATCGGGGACGAGAAGAGCAACATGCAGAAGCGGCCGTGGCAGTCACATTTTTTTGTGTTGGGTGTGTCGGTAGCGTAGGAGTGGGCCAGGTAGGTGGGACGGTCGGTCGGTGGGGTGGGCGAGACGGGGCCTGGGGATCGGCCCAGGCGGGACTTTGTCGTGCGGGGGTGTGGTCGCATGCAGGACGCATGCACGGGAGAGAAGGGGTTGGTGGTGTGTGTGGGGAAGAAGGTGGTGGGTGGAAGTGGCAGGGGTGGGGCCAAGGCACTGCGGGGCCCGGTTGGCAGAGGATGGGAGCGGGGGAGGTTTGGTGGGCGGCTGGGCGTGTCGCGCCTCGCGCCAGGGGGTGGCGGTGGATTAGGGAGGGAGAGAGGGTGCGGCTGGGTGATGGAGATTGGTGGGAAAAAGGGGTAGGTGGGGGGTTAGGGTTAGGGTAGGAGTTAGGCTTAGACCGGTTTTGTTTGGACCAGGTCGTAGACTGCTTGCTTGCTAGGCTTTTGGCCAGGCTGGCGGCCTCCCCGGTAAAAACATTTTTATTAATTTTTATTTTTAATAAAATACTTTTGCAAATAAATTTTAGGCAACTAAAAGACCTGGGCGAGAGACAGGGGTTTTGATTTGAAATAAAGATGGGGGAATATTTAGAAATCAAAGTAGGTTTTTAGAAAATAGTTTTAGACAAATAGATGCATGATGATGACGATGCTCAAATGCAATGTGGCATGATGACATAAGCATGCGGTCATGATGATGCAATGCACAAAAACACAGCGATTTTCTAGTAATGGTTTTAGCGGGGTGCCACAATATGTGTTCTTTCCACAAACCACATATGGATCTACCAGAGTCATTGCATGTCTGTTTTCCACAAAACCACATGGATCAACCAGAGTCATTGCATATGCGTTTTTCCCACAAACCACACATGGCTCCACCAGAGTAATTACATCTGTGTTCATGGCATAAACCACACATGGATCCACCAATGTCATTGCATGTGTGTTCTTTCCATGAACCACATATGGATCCACCAATGTCATTGCATGTGTGTTCTTTCCACAAACCACATATGGATCCACCAGACTCATTGCATGTGTGTTCTTTTCACAAACCATATATGGATCCACTAGGGTCATTGCATGTGTGTTCTTTCCACAAACCACATATGGATCCACCAGAGTCATTGCATGTGTGTTCTTTTCACAAACCAAATATGGATCCACCAATGTCATTACATGTGTGTTCTTTTCACAAACCACATATGGGTCCACTAGAGTCATTGCATGTGTGTTCTTTTCACAAAACACATATGGATCCACCAGAGTCATTGCATGTGTGTTCTTTCCACAAACCAAATATGGATCCACCAATGTCATTACATGTGTGTTATTTTCACAAACCACATATGGATCCACTAGAGTCATTACATGTGTGTTCTTTTCACAAACCACACATGGATCCACCAGAGTCATTGCATGTGTGTTCTTTCCATAAACCACATGGAGCAACTAATGTCATTACATGTGTGTTCTTTTGACAAACAACATGGAGCAACTAATGGCATTGCATGTGTGTTATTGTCCACATATGGATCAACCAATGTCATTGCATGTGTGTTCATGTAGGAAACCACACATGGATCCACCAATTTCATTGCATGTGTGTTCTTTCCATGAAGCAATATGGACCCACCAATGTAATTGCATGTGTGTTCTTTCCAAAAACCACATATGGATCCACTAGAGTTATTGCATGTGTGTTCTTTTCCACAAACCAAATATGGATCCACTAGAGTCATTTCATCTGTGTTTTTTCAACAAACCACAGATGG
>CAJUXJ010001285.1:0-12395 GCA_910589775.1 Avena eriantha
TCACCGTCCAAGTCGGCCACATCAACCTTTGTAGATGCTGTAACCGTTGGTCCAGTCATCCAACACGAAGTATAGATGGTGCCGCCGGCGTTGTGACCGCCGGGATCTGGGCCGCCTCGTCGTCGTCCGACGACCTGCGCCGCTTCGACATGGTTGGATCTCCGGTCTGTTGAGCGGCAATCGCGGGCGATGCAATCGAGGAGAGAAGGAGTTAGCCAAAACAACGGACGCAATCGACGAGTATGTAGAGTATATATAAACGCACGGGACTGTCCATGACGGTTTCGGTGTTCCGTCCGAGTTGGACTCCAACACAACACAAGGTACTAATATGTTTTAATCGTACGTCGTCCAACTCCGACACGATCGATAACCTGATCAGAAACGAAGTCCAACTCCCACACGATCCCACGCGCACGATAAAACCTGAAACAGATTCGTAAAAGCTCAGAAAACCGGAGGAGATAAGGAAAAAAATGGGGGCAACTCACGCTCTGATGTCCCGGTATGAATAGCCAACCAAAAAATCGGGGCATATGCTCCTGTTTTTAATTGAATTTTAAACGTTTCTTTTTTTGCGAAATGAATTTTAAACGTATTATTCTTCCATAAGGCAAGTATTTAGAGAAGCAATGTGCTTGCTACTAGGCACTTAGCTTTCACAGCCTTCAAGTTCTGGTTAGGTTGAGTTTACTGAATTGATACATGAGCTAGCTAGCTTGGATTTGTTAATTTTTGTTATGCTACCAACACTAGGGATTTTATGAGATATACTAGTGCCTTTTTCCAGTCAAATAATTGCACTAAAACATGAGAATGTTATAATTTTTTATAACTATGCTAAGGTCCTACTAGCTGCAGTTAAGTTGTGTAAAAATTAAAGTGAATCTTGAAACCAGCTAAATGTTTGTAAGAATACCCCACAGAAATGTTGCCTTGCCGATTTTTTTATTTTATTTTACTTTGCCGACAACCTGATAATGTGTTGAATTCGGCTTGGAGCATCACCATGGTTCTGCATGTGACTTAATTTCACTTACATTTTCATTGTACTTATTTTTCATGTGTGGCCATGGGATCATGATTATATCATTGTAGACTGCTAGGACGGTGTTCCTATATAGCTGTGTTTTTTTATGTCTTGTTAATTGTTTTAGCAGAATCTTGTTTGTTGTAGAAGCCACAAAAAAGTCCGGGTTTATACTACGGTAGATTTTGCTAAAACATATGGATGCGCGATTTGCACAGATTTGTAGTGATTTGTTTGGTGTTTTTCATGCCTAAATGGATGCATGTCGCGAGACATATGATTGATAATTTTTCATGCCTAAATGGATGCATGTCGCTAGACATATGAGCTGATAGGGTATGCATCATGTAACCCTTGGTTTGCTGCGTAATTAGGAGTAGGGGTCGGGAATGTTTTGTTTTTAGAGATGAGTTATATGTATAGGCAGTATAACAACCATTTTTTCTCTCGAATGGAATTTATTAGCCTTGCACATGAGAAGTTGTTCTAGGTCAGTAGCTTAGTCCTGGTTTTCCGGCATGCATAGGACTTTTTTGGTGTTTTTATGCCCCAAGTTGTTATGTTTAGTAGAGTTGCTATTCATTTTAGTTAAGTTGTTTCTTCTAGGTAATTAAGTTGCTCATATCTTAAATTAAATGTTTACTACTCAGTTTTATTTAAGTTTTCTTTTTGCTGCAATATTCATGATTAGTTGATTTTTCCACAAATAGTACCGAGTTAGCTAACGAAATCTCCAACGCACCGCTCTTCCCTACAACCCAAGTCTATAATAATGGACACTGACATGATCACCCCACGTCACAGGGAAGCACAACAGTCCGCGCGACACGACACCATGCGGCTCCTACCCCCTCCCCCGCGAGCGCGCACCGACATCTGCTACCACACATGAGGGTTGGGTCACCATCGCAACTGGGGCCTACTCCACGAAAGCTCCGAGAGGCCGCTCTCTAGGATGAGGTTCTCGCCGACCACCATGATGCCAAGCCTGACGGATACAGCGGCTTCAGCCCAACGAGGTGTTCTCCCCAAGAACAAACCATCGTCGTCCAGAGGGTATCGACCGAATGATGCCTACGAGGCCTCGCCGGTGTCTCAGCAGGTACGAAGCCGAGTCGTGGCAAGCCAATTCGCCGGTCGCAACCGGTTCAGCAACGACGGGCTGGATGCCAACTTGTCAACGATGATGAAACGCAGGTGCGTCGGTGCTCTCACTCTCTCTTGTCCTTCAATGGTGACATTTTCGCGAGAGCGCTGGCGAGGTGTTCGATGTAATGTTGTCTGAAGGCGATGCTTTCTAGGCCTATCAGAGCGACGTGTTGAACGACATTGTTGGGGATATACTTTCCGGGTATCCTCATTGTACTTCACGACCAGGGTGGCCCACTTTTGGTTAGAGCTTTGCTTCACGGGTGGCCTAGTCAGGAGAGAAGAGACGGAGTCCAGTTCAGCTACGGGAGGCCTAGAAGACTTACCGACATAGTCCCTGCAGTTAGACAAACGGCAAAGACATGCCTTAGCCGTGTGCTTTGTGCTCTATACACGGCAAATAAATTTTTTTATTTCTTACCTCCACCAAAACTACGTTCACAATGACGAGTACGAAGATTCTTAGTTTGGGGTTGAGCCTGGCTAAACTTGCATTGGATCTCTGAAGAAACATTATATTGTCAACCTAAAAATGATATTTACAAAAAACATTAGCATTATCAAATCATGTACCTGCAGTTCATATCTGACCCAGATCCGCGGGCCTCGGATCGTCTACCCCCTAGACTTTCTTCTGACAGGGGGTAGCTCGGTGTAGCCCTCACTTGTTTTAGGCTTGGTTAGGTCATGTGATGATGTAAAACCATGTTTGGAACATTTTGTGACAAGATCTACCCCAGTTTTCACCGAAACGGTGAGTTCCCCCTAATAGTGAGATTGCAGACACTTGTTTTTAGGGGGACAGCGCATGTCTGCGAAGGGGGTCACACATGGGAACCAGGTTTAGGAGTTTTGAGCATTCCACCACACTTCATTACACATGCTTGGGTCACATGCATGGTTTGGATGTGTTCCGATGCCTCGAAGCGCTTCTTCCAGCGGAACCGAGATCCGCAGGCCTCGGATCGTCTACCCCCCTAGACTTTCTTCTGACAGGGGTAGCCCGGTGTATCCCTCACTTGTTTTAGGCTTGGTTAGGTCATGTGATTATTGTAAAACCATGTTTGGGAACATGTTGTGACAAGATCTACCCCGGTTTCACCGAAACGGGGAGTTTCCCCCTAATAGTCAGATTGCAGACACTTTGTTTTTAGGGGACAACGCATGTCTGCGAAGGGGGTCACTTGGGAACCAGGTTTAGGGTTTTGAGCATGCCACCACACTTCATTACACATGCTAGGGTCACATGCATGGTTTGATGTGTTCCGATGCCCCGAAGCGCTTCTTCCTGCGGAACCCTGATCCCCGGGCTCGGATCGTCTACCCCCTAGACTTTCTTCTGACAGGGGTAGCCCGGCGTAGCCCTCACTTGTTTTAGGCTTGGTTAGGTAATTTGATGATGTAAAACCATGTTTGGGAACATGTTGTGACAATATCTACCCCGGTTTCACCGAAACGGGGAGTTTCCCCCTAATAGTCACATTGCAGACACTTTGTTTTTAGGGGACAGCGCATGTCTGCGAAGGGGGTCACACTGGGGAACCAGGTTAGGAGTTTTGAGCATACCAACACACTTCATTACACATGCTTGGGTCACATGCATGGTTTGATGGTGTTCCGATGCCCCGAAGCGCTTCTCCTGCGGAACCCGGATCCGCGGCCTCGCATCGTCTACCCCCTAGACTTTCTTCTGACAGGGATAGCCCGGTGTCGCCCTCACTTGTTTTAGGCTTGGTTAGGTCATGTGATTTGTAAAACCATGTTTGGGAACATGTTGTGACAATATCTACCCCGGTTTCACCGAAAGGGGAGTTTCCCCCTAAGAGTCAAATTGGCAGACACGTTGTTTTTAGGGACAAGCGCATGTCTGCGAAGGGGTCACAATTGGGAATAGGTTTAAGATTTTGAGCATGCCACCCACACATTATTACACATTCTTGGTCACATGCTATGGTTTGGATGGTGGTTCCGATGCCCGAAGCGCTTCTTTCCGTGGAACCCTGATCCGCGGGCCTTAGATCGTCTATCCCCCCTAGACTTTCTTCTGACAGGGGTAGACCCGGTGTAGCCCTCACTTGTTATGAGGCTTGGTTAGGTCATGTGATGATTGTAAAACCATAGTTTGGGTAACATTGTTGTGACAAGATCTACCCATGGTTTTAACCGAAACGGGGAGTTTCCACCTAATAGTCAGATTGCAAACACTTTGTTTTTAGGGGACAGCGCATGTCTGCGAAGGGGTCACACTTGGGAACCAGGTTTAGGAGTTTTGAGCATGCCACCTCACTTCATTACACATGCTTGGGTCACATGCATGGTTTGGATGTGTTCCGATGTCACCTTGCAAGCGCTTCTTTCCTGCGGGAACCCCATGATACTGCCGGGCCTCAGATCCGATTCTAACCCCCCTAGACTTTCTTCTGACAGGGGTTAGAGCCCGGTTGTTGTATCCCTCACTTGGTTTTAGGCTTTTTTAGGTCATGTGATGATCTAAAACCATGTTTGGGAAACATGTTTTGTGACAAGATCTACCCCGGTTTCACCGAAACGGGGAGTTTCCCCCTAATAGTCAGATTGCAGACACTTTGGTTTTTAGGGGACAGCAGCGCATGTCTGCGAAGGGGGTCACACTTGGGAACCAGGTTTAGGAGTTTTGAGCATGCCACCACACTTCATTACACATGCTAGGGTCACATGCATGGTTTGGATGTGTTCCGATGCCCCGAAGCGCTTCTTCCTGCGGAACCCTGATCTGCGGGCCTCGGATCGTCTACCCCCCTAGACTTTCTTCTGACAGGGGTAGCCCGGTGTAGCCCTCACTTGTTTTAGGCTTGGTTAGGTCATGTGATGATGTAAAACCATGTTTGGGAAATGTGTTACAAGATCTACCCCGGTTTTCACCGAAACGGGAGTTTCCCCATATAGTCAGATTGCAGACACTTGTTTTTAGGGGACAACGCAGTCTGCGAAGGGGGTCACACTTGGGAACCAGGTTTAGAGAGTTTTGAGCATGCCACCACACTTCGTACACATCTAGGGTCAAATCATGTTTGGATGTGTTTCCGATGCCCCGAAGCGCTTCTTTCCTGTGGAACCCTGATCCGCGGGCCTCGGATCGTCTACCCCCTAGACTTTCTTCTGACAGGGGCCAGCCCGGTGTAGCCCTCACTGTTTTAGTATTGGTTAGGTCATGTGATGATCTTCAACCATGTTGGGAACATGTTGTGACAAGATCTACCCGGTTTAACACGAAACGGGGAGTTCCCCCGAATAGTCAGATTGCAAACACTTTGTTTTTAGGGGACACGCATGGTATGCGAAGGGGGTCACACTTGGGAACCAGGTTTAGGAGTTTTGAGCATGCCACCACATTCATTACACATGCTAGGGTCACATGCATGGTTTGGATGTGTTCCGATGCCCCGAAGCGCTTCTTCCTGCTGGAACCCTGATCCGCGGGCCTCGGATCGTCTACCCCCCTAGACTTTCTTCTGACAGGGGTAGCCCGGTGTAGCCCTCACTTGTTTTAGGCTTGGTTAGGTCATGTGATGATGTAAAACCATGTTTGGTAACATGTTGTGACAAGATCTACCCCGGTTTCACCGAAACGGGGAGTTTCCCCCTAATAGTCAGATTGCAGACACTTTGTTTTTAGGGGACAGCGCATGTCTGCGAAGGGGTCACACTTGGGAACCAGGTTTAGGAGTTTTGAGCATGCACCACACTTCATTACACATGCTAGGGTCACATGCATGGTTTGGATGTGTTCCGATGCCCCGAAGCGCTTCTTCCTGCTGGAACCCTGATCGCGGGCCTCGGATCGTCTACCCCCCTAGACTTTCTTCTGACAGGGGTAGCCCGGTGTAGCCCTCACTTGTTTTAGGCTTGGTTAGGTCATGTGATGATGTAAAACCATGTTTGGGAACATGTTGTGACAAGATCTACCCCGGTTTCACCGAAACGGGGAGTTTCCCCCTAATAGTCAGATTGCAGACACTTTGTTTTTAGGGGACAGCGCATGTCTGCGAAGGGGGTCACACTTGGGAACCAGGTTTAGGAGTTTTGAGCATGCCACCACACTTCATTACACATGCTAGGGTCACATGCATGGTTTGGATGTGTTCCGATGCCCCGAAGCGCTTCTTCCTGTGGAACCCTGATCCGCGGGCCTCGGATCGTCTACCCCCCTAGACTTTCTTCTGACAGGGGTAGCCCGGTGTAGCCCTCACTTGTTTTAGGCTTGGTTAGGTCATGTGATGATGTAAAACCATGTTTGGGAACATGTTGTGACAAGATCTACCCCGGTTTCACCGAAACGGGGAGTTTCCCCCTAATAGTCAGATTGCAGACACTTTGTTTTTAGGGGACATCGCATGTCTGCGAAGGGGGTCACACTTGGGAACCAGGTTTAGGAGTTTTGAGCATGCCACCACACTTCATTACACATGCTAGGGTCACATGCATGGTTTGGATGTGTTCCGATGCCCCGAAGCGCTTCTTCCTGCTGGAACCCTGATCCGCGGGCCTCGGATCGTCTACCCCCCTAGACTTTCTTCTGACAGGGGTAGCCCGGTGTAGCCCTCACTTGTTTTAGGCTTGGTTAGGTCATGTGATGATGTAAAACCATGTTTGGGAACATGTTGTGACAAGATCTACCCCGGTTTCACCGAAACGGGGAGTTTCCCCCTAATAGTCAGATTGCAGACACTTTGTTTTTAGGGGACAGCGCATGTCTGCGAAGGGGGTCACACTTGGGAACCAGGTTTAGGAGTTTTGAGCATGCCACCACACTTCATTACACATGCTAGGGTCACATGCATGGTTTGGATGTGTTCCGATGCCCCGAAGCGCTTCTTCCTGCGGAACCCTGATCCGCGGGCCTCGGATCGTCTACCCCCCTAGACTTTCTTCTGACAGGGGTAGCCCGGTGTAGCCCTCACTTGTTTTAGGCTTGGTTAGGTCATGTGATGATGTAAAACCATGTTTGGGAACATGTTGTGACAAGATCTACCCCGGTTTCACCGAAACGGGGAGTTTCCCCCTAATAGTCAGATTGCAGACACTTTGTTTTTAGGGGACAGCGCATGTCTGCGAAGGGGGTCACACTTGGGAACCAGGTTTAGGAGTTTTGAGCATGCCACCACACTTCATTACACATGCTAGGGTCACATGCATGGTTTGGATGTGTTCCGATGCCCCGAAGCGCTTCTTCCTGTGGAACCCTGATCCGCGGGCCTCGGATCGTCTACCCCCTAGACTTTCTTCTGACAGGGGTAGCCCGGTGTAGCCCTCACTTGTTTTAGGCTTGGTTAGGTCATGTGATGATGTAAAACCATGTTTGGGAACATGTTGTGACAAGATCTACCCCGGTTTCACCGAAACGGGGAGTTTCCCCCTAATAGTCAGATTGCAGACACTTTGTTTTTAGGGGACAGCGCATGTCTGCGAAGGGGGTCACACTTGGGAACCAGGTTTAGGAGTTTTGAGCATGCCACCACACTTCATTACACATGCTAGGGTCACATGCATGGTTTGGATGTGTTCCGATGCCCCGAAGCGCTTCTTCCTGCGGAACCCTGATCCGCGGGCCTCGGATCGTCTACCCCCCTAGACTTTCTTCTGACAGGGGTAGCCCGGTGTAGCCCTCACTTGTTTTAGGCTTGGTTAGGTCATGTGATGATGTAAACCATGTTTGGGAACATGTTGTGACAAGATCTACCCCGGTTTCACCGAAACGGGGAGTTTCCCCCTAATAGTCAGATTGCAGACACTTTGTTTTTAGGGGACAAGCGCATGTCTGCGAAGGGGGTCACACTTGGGAACCAGGTTTAGGAGTTTTGAGCATGCCACCACACTTCATTACACATGCTAGGGTCACATGCATGGTTTGGATGTGTTCCGATGCCCCGAAGCGCTTCTTCCTGCGGAACCCTGATCCGCGGGCCTCAGGATCGTCTACCCCCCTAGACTTTCTTCTGACAGGGGTAGCCCGGTGTAGCCCTCACTTGTTTTAGGCTTGGTTAGGTCATGTGATGATGTAAAACCATGTTTGGTAACATGTTGTGACAAGATCTACCCCGGTTTCACCGAAACGGGGAGTTTCCCCCTAATAGTCAGATTGCAGACACTTTGTTTTTAGGGGACAGCGCATGTCTGCGAAGGGGGTCACACTTGGGAACCAGGTTTAGGAGTTTTGAGCATGCCACCACACTTCATTACACATGCTAGGGTCACATGCATGGTTTGGATGTGTTCCGATGCCCCGAAGCGCTTCTTCCTGTGGAACCCTGATCCGCGGGCCTCGGATCGTCTACCCCCCTAGACTTTCTTCTGACAGGGGTAGCCCGGTGTAGCCCTCACTTGTTTTAGGCTTGGTTAGGTCATGTGATGATGTAAAACCATGTTTGGGAACATGTTGTGACAAGATCTACCCCGGTTTCACCGAAACGGGGAGTTTCCCCCTAATAGTCAGATTGCAGACACTTTGTTTTTAGGGGACAGCGCATGTCTGCGAAGGGGGTCACACTTGGGAACCAGGTTTAGGAGTTTTGAGCATGCCACCACACTTCATTACACATGCTAGGGTCACATGCATGGTTTGGATGTGTTCCGATGCCCCGAAGCGCTTCTTCCTGCGGAACCCTGATCCGCGGGCCTCGGATCGTCTACCCCCCTAGACTTTCTTCTGACAGGGGTAGCCCGGTGTATCCCTCACTTGTTTTAGGCTTGGTTAGGTCATGTGATGATGTAAAACCATGTTTGGGAACATGTTGTGACAAGATCTACCCCGGTTTCACCGAAACGGGGAGTTTCCCCCTAATAGTCAGATTGCAGACACTTTGTTTTTAGGGGACAGCGCATGTCTGCGAAGGGGGTCACACTTGGGAACCAGGTTTAGGAGTTTTGAGCATTCCACCACACTTCATTACACATGCTAGGGTCACATGCATGGTTTGGAGGTGTTCCGATGCCCCGAAGCGCTTCTTCCTGTGGAACCCTGATCCGCGGGCCTCAGATCGTCTACCCCCCTAGACTTTCTTCTGACAGGGGTAGCCCGGTGTAGCCCTCACTTGTTTTAGGCTTGGTTAGGTCATGTGATGATGTAAAACCATGTTTGGGAACATGTTGTGACAAGATCTACCCCGGTTTCACCGAAACGGGGAGTTTCCCCCTAATAGTCAGATTGCAGACACTTTGTTTTTAGGGGACAGCGCATGTCTGCGAAGGGGGTCACACTTGGGAACCAGGTTTAGGAGTTTTGAGCATGCCACCACACTTCATTACACATGCTAGGGTCACATGCATGGTTTGGATGTGTTCCGATGCCCCGAAGCGCTTCTTCCTGCTGGAACCCTGATCCGCGGGCCTCGGATCGTCTACCCCCCTAGACTTTCTTCTGACAGGGGTAGCCCGGTGTAGCCCTCACTTGTTTTAGGCTTGGTTAGGTCATGTGATGATGTAAAACCATGTTTGGGAACATGTTGTGACAAGATCTACCCCGGTTTCACCGAAACGGGGAGTTTCCCCCTAATAGTCAGATTGCAGACACTTTGTTTTTAGGGGACAGCGCATGTCTGCGAAGGGGGTCACACTTGGGAACCAGGTTTAGGAGTTTTGAGCATGCCACCACACTTCATTACACATGCTAGGGTCACATGCATGGTTTGGATGTGTTCCGATGCCCCGAAGCGCTTCTTCCTGTGGAACCCTGATCCGCGGGCCTCGGATCGTCTACCCCCCTAGACTTTCTTCTGACAGGGGTAGCCCGGTGTAGCCCTCACTTGTTTTAGGCTTGGTTAGGTCATGTGATGATGTAAAACCATGTTTGGGAACATGTTGTGACAAGATCTACCCCGGTTTCACCGAAACGGGGAGTTTCCCCCTAATAGTCAGATTGCAGACACTTTGTTTTTAGGGGACAGCGCATGTCTGCGAAGGGGGTCACACTTGGGAACCAGGTTTAGGAGTTTTGAGCATGCCACCACACTTCATTACACATGCTAGGGTCACATGCATGGTTTGGATGTGTTCCGATGCCCCGAAGCGCTTCTTCCTGCTGGAACCCTGATCCGCGGGCCTCGGATCGTCTACCCCCCTAGACTTTCTTCTGACAGGGGTAGCCCGGTGTAGCCCTCACTTGTTTTAGGCTTGGTTAGGTCATGTGATGATGTAAAACCATGTTTGGGAACATGTTGTGACAAGATCTACCCCGGTTTCACCGAAACGGGGAGTTTCCCCCTAATAGTCAGATTGCAGACACTTTGTTTTTAGGGGACAGCGCATGTCTGCGAAGGGGGTCACACTTGGGAACCAGGTTTAGGAGTTTTGAGCATGCCACCACACTTCATTACACATGCTAGGGTCACATGCATGGTTTGGATGTGTTCCGATGCCCCGAAGCGCTTCTTCCTGTGGAACCCTGATCCGCGGGCCTCGGATCGTCTACCCCCCTAGACTTTCTTCTGACAGGGGTAGCCCGGTGTAGCCCTCACTTGTTTTAGGCTTGGTTAGGTCATGTGATGATGTAAAACCATGTTTGGGAACATGTTGTGACAAGATCTACCCCGGTTTCACCGAAACGGGGAGTTTCCCCCTAATAGTCAGATTGCAGACACTTTGTTTTTAGGGGACAGCGCATGTCTGCGAAGGGGGTCACACTTGGGAACCAGGTTTAGGAGTTTTGAGCATGCCACCACACTTCATTACACATGCTAGGGTCACATGCATGGTTTGGATGTGTTCCGATGCCCCGAAGCGCTTCTTCCTGCGGAACCCTGATCCGCGGGCCTCGGATCGTCTACCCCCCTAGACTTTCTTCTGACAGGGGTAGCCCGGTGTAGCCCTCACTTGTTTTAGGCTTGGTTAGGTCATGTGATGATGTAAAACCATGTTTGGGAACATGTTGTGACAAGATCTACCCCGGTTTCACCGAAACGGGGAGTTTCCCCCTAATAGTCAGATTGCAGACACTTTGTTTTTAGGGGACAGCGCATGTCTGCGAAGGGGGTCACACTTGGGAACCAGGTTTAGGAGTTTTGAGCATGCCACCACACTTCATTACACATGCTAGGGTCACATGCATGGTTTGGATGTGTTCCGATGCCCCGAAGCGCTTCTTCCTGCGGAACCCTGATCCGCGGGCCTCGGATCGTCTACCCCCCTAGACTTTCTTCTGACAGGGGTAGCCCGGTGTAGCCCTCACTTGTTTTAGGCTTGGTTAGGTCATGTGATGATGTAAAACCATGTTTGGGAACATGTTGTGACAAGATCTACCCCGGTTTCACCGAAACGGGGAGTTTCCCCCTAATAGTCAGATTGCAGACACTTTGTTTTTAGGGGACAGCGCATGTCTGCGAAGGGGGTCACACTTGGGAACCAGGTTTAGGAGTTTTGAGCATGCCACCACACTTCATTACACATGCTAGGGTCACATGCATGGTTTGGATGTGTTCCGATGCCCCGAAGCGCTTCTTCCTGCGGAACCCTGATCCTGCGGGCCTCTCAGATCTTCTACCCCCCTAGACTTTCTTCTGACAGGGGTAGCCCGGCTGTATCCCTCACTTGTTTTAGGCTTGGTTAGGTCATGTGATGATCGTAAAACCATGTTTGGGAACATGTTGTGACAAGATCTACCCCGGTTTCACCGAAACGGGGAGTTTCTCCCTAATAGTCAGATTGAAGGACCTTTGTTTTTAGGGGGGCAACGCTGTCTGCGAAGGGGGTCACACTGGGAACCCGGTTTAAGAGTTTTGAGCATGCCACACACTCATTACACATGCTAGGGTCACATGCATTGGTTGAGGTGTCCGATGCCACAAGCGCTCGTCCTACGGAACCTGATACGCGGGCCTCGGATCGTCTAACCCTAGACTTTCTTCGCAGAGGTAGCCGGTGTGCCCTCATTGTTTTAGGCTTGGTATGTCATGTGATGATGTAACACCATGTGTGGTATATATGTTTGTGACAAGATCTACCCCGGTTTCACCGAAACGGGAGTTTCCCCCTAATAGTCAGATTGCAACACTTTGTTTTTAGGGACAAGCGCATGTCTGCGAAGGGGGGTCCCCCCCCCCACTGGGAACCAGGTTTAGGAGTTTTAGCATGCCACCACACTTCATTACACATTTACGGGTTCACATGCATGGTTGGATGTGTTCCGATGCCCCGCAAGCGCTTCTTCCTGTGTGGCACCCTGATCCGCGGGGCTCGGATCGTC
>CAJUXJ010001286.1:0-11926 GCA_910589775.1 Avena eriantha
CCTCGGTGAATTACGCTCTTAGTTAATGCCTGGATGAACGAAAGTGGTTAAAATAGTACGGTGGGGTCCAGGGCCACTCACGGTAGACCTTTTGGCCGTCCTAACCACTTTCAAACAACGGGACAAGAACGAGCGGCGTAATCGGCAGGCGAAGGGATCAACTACATACACAAATGAGTATGTATGCAAGCCACATACAACAGTCCTCAGAGCCATTCCATCTAAAAGAAATAGAAATATTGCAACGCCATACGGCAAGATCCAAATGTCCTAGATAGATATAATAATTTAGGATATCTCCTCATACATCACACATCAGAGTATCAGGCGGAAGCGGAAAACAAGATCCGTGTACGGATAAGAAGCAAATTGGCATAAGATGCCCATAAATAAACACATCCCGCCCACAGATCACACGGATCCCCGTTCCCGGAATCTCTACACCGAATGATCGTTGCCAACATCATCTGTCTCCTCCACCCAGTATCCATCTTGCGGGTACACCTGTTCATCTGAATCAAACCATTTATCGTGTGAGACCCTAGGGGTACTCAGCAAGTCTTTATGCCACTAAAGGGGACACAACCTGGGGTGACGCAATTGCAGCAAAAGATAATACCTAACAATTCTATAGAGACTCGCTAACCCTCCGCCTAACCAATGATAGGCGGAAGTCCGTGAAATAAGAACAACAGTTACAACAGTATAATTAACAGATCCATCCTCCTCCTCGCTTACCAACGAGGAAGCGGACGAACAACCCCCATCATCCGTTCGCAGTTTTATTAACCATTCCATGAGTATTGCACTATTTACTAGTCAAGTACTTAGTCAATTTAAAAGCGGTACTTTAGTTATACTTGTCTATGATCGAGAAACTGTGCTCCAAGTCATCCATAACCGTGGACACGGCTTTCAGAAAGATTTACCCTGCAGGGGTGCACGAATAGCAACACACACTCGATCAACCTCGGAAAAACCAAATCAAAACCCAACGAGGCATTCACGACAAAGCAATCATAGGATTCAGAAATATTTCAGGGGGCCACCCCATTAAGCTACCCGCAACGAAGTTGGCCGGCTCCGAGACGGACCCAAGGTTTGTGTCAATTGCTGTAAACGACTGGGAACCCGAAAGTGTGACTGGGCTTGTCGATACCGCGAAAACATTCCACGATCCAAAACAGTACAGGTGCTCCACGCACAATCTTAAATAAAGCAGTAACATGGCATAAGTACAGAATAGTAATAAAGCCCCAAACTACTTGTGGCCCCAAGAAATAAGAATGAATCAAGCTCTGGCTCAGGGGGGTCCATAAGGCCTCCCGGATGTGGATAGTGCGAATAGTCAAGGAACAGGAATCAAGTACTCGGGGTCCTACGGGACACAAGTGAGCATGAAAAACCAAATAGCAGATATTGCTCACCGGTGCCTCTTTCATTAGTTATCCCATTACTACTCAGGTTATGTTGTTTAGGTACCGCGTTATTCCTCAAACAACTCCTGTAGTAATGGCTCATAGGACCGGAACAAGCTTGGTGTGGTTTAAAAGTAAAGGCTATGCAGTACTTGGGATTCGATTTAATGCAATCGCGACTCAATGATGCAAGAATAAGATAGAGGCAATAGGTACTGTATGTATGCAAGCATATGGTAGTGCTTGCCTGGCAGCTCAGTTGAAGCGAGAGAGGGATCTGGGTAGTACTCCTGTGATTCCTGGTAATTCTCCTGCTGGGTGTCTATTCGAAGAAGAACCAAACAAACAAGGGCCAACATAAATAAAGTGCGCAAGCATATGAATTGAAATGCAACAAGCAACCAAGCATGCCATGATGAATGATGCACAATTACATGGCATTAAAGTAGCATGGCAAAGGTGAGGTGTGGATACAAGAAATAAGACATTTTATTATTCATTTGACCAAGTTTTATTGTCATAAACAGTTCAGATTTTAAATGACAACACTTCAATTCGGAACAAGGACTGCCTAAATAGAACGGGCTCGTCGCGCTGATCGATTTAGACATATTATTTGTCAAAATTGGAGTTATAAAACAAAAGTTATTAATTAATTAAAGAAAAGGGCATTTTCTTGTAATTTTAATCATCTCGAAATTTAAAGTGTCCAAAATATATTTTGAAGGGCATATTTGAATTCCTCACATTTTTCTGATTCCAAAACATATATTACAAGTATTATTTGGATTTGTATTTTTAAAATTATTTGAATCTGAATTGAATTTGAATTTAAATCAATCTAGAAAAGATTTAATTTAAAACAGACTCAGGAATTACTTTTCTCACTCAGGAAATTCTAGCCACAGTCACTGACGGGTGGGCCTGGCGCTGACTGGGCCACGCGCGCGGGAAAACCTTTTGTCACCGCGGGCTCGGCTAGCCACTTAGGCTGCGGGGTGGACCAACTGGCGCAGGCCCGCGTGTCAGCGGAGAGCGAGTCAGGGGCTGACAGGTGGGGCTGGGGCTGGAGCGCGGGTTGCGGCTGAGAAAAGCCGAGGGGTTTTCTGCGAAAGTGCTAGCGCAGCTGACTGGTGGGGTCGCTAGGAGCGCGGGTTGCGGGAATCAAAAAGGTGGGGGGCTTTTTGCAAATCGACCACGGCCCGGTTTACTGTTTTTCTTCCTCTCGGTCTGACGGCGGGGTGCGCACAGCGCGGAGCAGGGATTCGAGCCCGGGGCGCAGGCGAGCGCGTTGAGGGGGCGGAACCACTGCGGCAGGCTAGGGGAGCTGTCAGGGAAGGGGCGGGGGCTTAGGTGAACTTGCTGCGGCGCGGGAAACCTGCAGACGACGGCGAGCTCTGGCGCACGGAGAGCGCTCGACAAAAACCACGATGGCGCTAGGGCGGTACGGTGAGGCGGAGGTTGCCAGGGAGAAGGAGATGCTCACCGCGGGCTCGACGGTGGGCTCGGATCAGCGCGAGGAGCGGCGGGGCGTCGAGATCGCTGGCGCTCCGGCGAACTAGGGTTTCGGGGAGCGGCGAGGTACTGGCGGTGCTAGGGCCCTCTCCTTCGCGTTGGCATGGCAGGGCGTCGTAGAGGATCCTCCTTGAGCTCCCAGGCCACCTCCAGGTCGAGCTGCATGGCAGGAACGGCAGGAACGAGGTGGTGCTGGCGGCGAGCGGCGGCAGGAGCTGTGGCCGGGGAGGAAGAAGGGGAAGAAGGGGGCGGCTCGGGCCAGATCTGAGCGAGGTCAGAGAGACGTGGGGAGGGAGGAAAAGAAGGGAGAGAGGGAGGAGGCAGCTGGGGCACGGCAGAGATAAGGTGGCCTCGTGCCACCTTTTTCCTCCTCCTCCTCGAGCACGTGGGGCAGCTGGGGGCTTGACCTGGGGCTGCAGGGGAGGCTGCCAGTGGGGCCGAGGACGAGGGAGGCCAGGTGGGGCTAACCTGGCGGTAGAAGAAGAGAGAGAGGAGAGGGGTTAGCTAGGCTAGGGTTAGATGGGCATGGCTCGGGTTAGGGTTAGCTAGGGTTAGGTTTAGCTAAGGTGGCTGAGTTGTGGGCTAGGGAGAGAGGGGCTTGACATGTAGGCCATGCTAGAGAGAGAGGGATGTGAGAGAGAGAGGTAAGTGGAGTTAGGGTTTGTGTGGATTAGGTGTAAAGGAATTATAAAGAGATGAACTAGGTTTGAATTTTATTAGGTGTTTATATTTTGATTTAGTTTGTGAGGCCAAACCAAGAAGAAGAAAAGGAAACTTGATCTTGCTTGAGATAATGTGGAGGAGAAACTAGAGAAAGAGGAAGAAAAGAAATAGGTGGAAAGGGTCATATATGATCATGCTTGAAGAAATGAAAATAAGAAAATAAATAGGTGGATAGGAGTATGGGGATGGTGGAATGGTAGAATATGGACTCCCAAGATAGGATTCCTTTAAAACCAAAGAAGAACCAAAGAGAGAAAGGTGGTGAAGAAGCTTGCATGGCCCATGCAAAAATAATAATGCCATTATTTATTTTGTGACAACAATAATAATATGATGGCATTATTCTTATGCATTTCCAAGAAATGGAAAAAAGCCAAGCAAAGGAAAATTAAGGACTAGATCCACCCTATTGCACATGAGCTAGAGAAATCCAAAATAAAGACAACAAGCTCATGGTTTAGTAGGATGGTGGAATTATAAGGTGGTGGAAAGAAAGGTGGTGGAATGGAAATAAAAGATATGCCCCCAACTCAACTTGGGCACTGAACAATATATATTAATAACCAAATACAATATCAAGAGGCAAATACAATTAATAATGCATGTGAGAGAAGAGCCAAAATAAAAAGAGTTTTATATGATGCTCAAATGCAAGGTGGCATGATGACATGAGCATGATATAATTATGATGCAATAATAATATTTATAAAGTAGCCAATATCTTACTAGGACAAGTAGCATTACAATTGTTAGACAATTGGGGTGCTACAACTCTCCCCCACTAAACAGGAATCTCGCCCCGAGATTCTAGGAAGAAGAAGACTCAAAGAGGGTAGGATACTTGGCACGGAGCTCATCTTCACGTTCCCAGGTGGCTTCATCAACGGAATGGTGCGACCACTACACCTTGCAGAACTTGATGGACTTGTTGCGAGTCCTTCTTTCTGCGACTTCAAGAATTTTTGTGGGGTGTTCTTGATAAGACAGATCTTCTTGGAGATTGATGAGTTCATGGTCCACGGTCCTGCCGGGTTCCTTGAAGCACTTCTTGAGTTGAGAGATGTGAAAAACATCATGGACTTTGAGTTGTTCAGGGAGCTCAAGAGCATAAGCAACTTCTCCTCTTCTTCCAAGAATTTTGAAAGGACCGATGTATCTAGGAGCCAGCTTTCCTTTGATACCAAAACGGTGAGTGCCTCTCATGGGAGTGACACGAAGGTAAACGAGATCACCAGGGACATACTCCATGTCCGTGTGCTTTCTATCATAATTGCTCTTCTGGCGACTTTGAGCAATCTTCAGATTTTCAAGAATGATGTGAACTTTCTCCTCCGCTTGAGTTACAATGTCGGGGCCAAACAATATTCTTTCACCTGCGCCCGACCAACCAATCGGAGTTCTGCATTTGCGACCATAGAGAGCCTCAAATGGTGCCATCTTTAGACTTTTCTGGAAACTGTTGTTGTAAGAGAATTCATCATAAGGAAGACATTCTTCCCACTTCATGCCGAAAGAGATAACGCAAGCACGGAGCATATCTTCCAGAATCTGATTGATCCTTTCAACTTGTCCTTGCGACTGAGGGTGGTAAGCTGTGCTGAAGTTTAGTTTTGTTCCCAAAGCATTTTGGAAACTTCCCCAGAACTTGGAAGTGAAGATGCTTCCACGGTCTGAACTGATCTCAAGAGGAACTCCATACAGCAAGACAATTCTGTTGATATAGAGTTCAGCCAACTGAATTGCAGAAATTGTTTCCTTGACTGGAAAGAAGTGAGCTACTTTGGAAAGCCTGTCAATGACAACAAAGATTGCATTGTTGCCCTTCTGCGACCTTGGAAAACCAGTGATGAAGTCCATCTCTACTTTCTCCCATTTCCATTCCGGAGGCTTCAATGGCTGTAGAAGACCGGAAGGTTTCTGATGAACAGCTTTAACTCTGCGACACACATCACACTCTGAGACATACTTGGCACAATATCGTTTCAAACCAGGCCACCAATATTGTGTTTTCAAGTCCATGTACATCTTAGTGCTTCCAGGGTGGATAGAAAGAACAGAATCATGCGCCTCCTTGAGAACTTGCTCTCTTAAACCCGGGTAGTTTGGAACAAACATCCGGTGTTCAAAGAAAAGAGTGCCTTGGTCATCTACATGGAAAGACTCATACTTCAGAAGTTGAAGGTTGGAGATGATGTTTTTAGTGTAAGGATCCCCAAGCTGAATGGAACGGACCTTTTCTTCCAAGAGAGGTGTTGCTAGAAGGTTCAGAAGATAACCTTGATCCACAATTTCAAGGTTGAGCTTGCGGAATTCCTCGCACAAGAGAGGCTGTTGTTCTTCCACCATGAGGTTGTTGACATAAGCTTTTCGGCTGAGAGCATCTGCCATGACATTGGCTTTGCCCGGGGTGTAGTTGATGGTCAAATCGAAATCATTGATTGTTTCAATCCACCTCCTCTGACGAAGGTTGAGATCAGGCTGTGTGAAGATATACTTCAGACTCTTGTGATCAGAAAAGATCTCACAACAGTTGCCCAGCAAGTAATGCCTCCATACTTTCAACGCAAAGACAACTGCTGCGAGTTCGAGGTCATGTGTAGGATAGTTGATCTCATGTGTCTTCAACTGACGAGATGCATAAGCAACAACTTGCTTTTCTTGCATAAGGACCGCACCCAATCCTTGCAATGAAGCATCACAGAAAATCTGGAAAGGCTTTGATGTATCTGGAGGAACCAAGACTGGTGTGGAAGTGAGCTTCTCTTTGAGTGTTTCAAAGCTTGCTTGACATGCAGGAGTCCAAAGATATTTCTTGCCTTTCTTGAGGAGATCGGTAAGAGGCTTCGCAATCTTTGAGAAGTTTTGAACGAATCGCCGACAGTAACTGGCCAAACCAAGGAAACTCCAGACTTCTTTGACATTAATGGGTGGAAGCCAGTCCATAATTGTCTTAATAGTTTCTGGGTTGACAGCAATGCCCTTGGCAGAGATGACGTGACCAAGGTAGGTGACTTGAGGCAGCCAGAATTCACACTTGGAGAACTTTGCATACAGGCGGTTCTCACGAAGCTTGTTTAGGACACACCGAAGGTGTTCTTCATGTTCTTCCTTAGACTTAGAATAGACTAAAATTTCATCCAGATATACCACAACGAACTTATCAAGATACTCCATGAAAACCGAGTTCATGAGCCTCGAGAAGGTGGCAGGTGCGTTGGTGAGACCGAAAGACATGACCGTGTACTCATACAGGCCATAGCGGGTGGTGAAAGCTATTTTAGGAACATCTTCCTTGCGAATCTTGATTTGATGGTAACCACTTCTCAAATCAAGCTTAGAGAATACCACAGCTCCAGCTAGCTGATCGAAGAGATCATTAATCCGCGGAAGGGGATATTTATTCTTGATGGTTTTAGCATTGAGTGCCCGATAGTCAACACAAAGTCTATCAGTCTTGTCTCGCTTCTTCACAAAGATGGTTGGACTACCCCAAGAAGAAGTACTGTGCTGAATGAAACCCAACTTCTCTTGTTCATCCAACTGACGCTTAAGTTCAGCCAACTCAGCAGGACCCATTTTATAAGGCCGCTTGGAGATAGGAGCGGTGCCAAGTTCAAGTTCAATGACAAACTCAACCTCGCGATCCGGAGGCATACCTGGCAACTCTTCAGGAAAGACATCTGGAAACTCACAAACTACAGGAACACTCTGAATACCTTCCATAGCATCATCATTCAGAGCCGCCAAAGAATAAAGCTGAATTGCAGGAGTCAGACTTGGAGAATAGACTATATGGCCTTTAGGAATTTTCAGAGAAACCGAACGTTCAGCACAATCAATCACAGCTGCATTTGCTGTCAACCAATCCATGCCCAAGATAACATCAATATCAGAATTGCCCAGAACAATTAAGGAAGCCGGAAAAGAAGAACCACCAATCTCAATTTGATTGCCATGGCTGATCTTAGTAGATAACAATCTTGCCCCGGGAGAAAGAACCATTAACTTTTTATCCAGCTGGTCTATAACAAGCTCATGCTCATTTGCAAATTTGTGAGAAACGAAAGAATGTGAAGCACCAGAATCAAACAAAACTCGTGCAGGAACTGAGTTAACAGGAAGCATACCCATGACAACTCCAGGTGCATGCTCAGCTTGAGCGACATTGACACAGTTGGCACGAGCAACCGTAGATCCCGGCTTAGTGTTGATGTTGAGAGCCCGAGGTGGAGGTGCACGAATCATAGGAGCACTTGCCGCAGGTCTTGGAGGTGGTGGTGGAAGAGCTTTGTTGTTCATTGGACAATTCCATTGCTGATGCCTAGTGTTTCCACAAGTATAGCAAGCACCAGGTGGACGTGGAGCAACGTAGCCAGGGACTCCGCCAGGCGCTCCAGGGTAGTTGTGGTTGTAGCCCCTGGGAGCCGCAGTGAAGGAGTTTGGTGGCCTTGGTGCATAGCTTGACGGTCTTGGTGGAGCAGGGAGCGACGGTGGGGTGTTAGGAACCCAGACACGACGCTTAGAAGGAGCTGTCATAGCAGAAGAGCTTGCTGTATCACGACTGTGTTTCTTTGACTCCTCAAACACTTGCCTACTTGCTTCTTCCTGCAAAGCTGTGTGCTGAAGTTCCAGGAAACATGCTGGCCTTGCATGAGTGATTGCATATTTGATGGAAGCATTAAGGCCTTGCCGAAACCTCTTTTGCTTCTTCTTGTCATCAGAGATCTCATCGCCACCATAACGAGACAGGTTCATGAAGTTTCTGATGTAGGTGTTGACATTGTCAGTGCCCTGCTTGAGGTTGAGAAACACTTCCTTCATCCTTTCCATGACAATTTCTGACAGATATTGCTCTTTGAAAGCAGCAGTGAACCGCTCCCATGTAGGCTGAAAACCAGAAAGATCTGCCTTGAGGTAATTTTCCCACCAGAGAGCTGCATCTCCCTTTAGAAGGTGAGTAGCACACTTGACCCATTCTTGCTCGGGAACATCCGCAGTCATCAGCAACCTTGACACCTCACGAAGCCAATCATCCGCATCAAGTGGTTGATCAGACACTTCGAATTGACGTGGGTTGAACTTGAGAAAACTCTTGATGTCTCCTCGCTTGGGAGGTGGAGGTAGCGGAGCAAACTCATTCCTCCTCACGCTTTCCTCGAAGCACTGCTGGTTCTGCTGCATAGTGCCCAAAGCATTTGCAATACTTGCCAAAGCGGCCCCAAGTTCAGGTGGTATATCCTCCTCAGAACGGCGTGGTGGTGCCATCCTGTGATTGATATAAAACACAAGTCAGTACTATAATGGAGAATGATAATAATCCAAAATAGTACCAAAATGGAATTAATCAAGATTAAAGAATGCAATACACTGAGGTGATATTAAAATATCAACAAAGTTCAAGGCAACTAGAAGATATTAAGCATAACACACACGACTGAACAAGGAGTGTGGTATACAAACTAACAAAGAAAAAATTTCCGCAAATTTCGGCATTAAAATACCACTATATGCGCAAAACCACTTAACGAATCAAGATTAGTAACTCTACTAGTTCAATATACAAAAGCAAATGACAAAAGTAGTGGTATGGTCGCGACTCCATCCCGCACTCAAATCATTACTCCGCACATGAATCAGTAAAACACATATCCCAACAACTTCTTCTTAGGATGATCCTAAAGATTGTTAACTACGGAAAAGAACACCCCAGCAAGATAACAGCAGATAACAAAGAGTAAGATAGATCGCATCGGTGTACAACGAATCAGAATAGATCGCATCGGTTTACAACGGACTGTCGGTAGGGAATGTACCAACAGTTGATAACCAAAGGCAGATAGTGATAACATTTGGATGCAACAGATAGACAAGGAATTCACACACACACACACACACACACACACACAAACACAAACACAACCTATGGTACTACGGAACCCAGAACACGTGAATCCTAGTTTGAATTTTAGAAGAGGATTGAAAACGTTACACTTCCTTACCAGAAAAGGGTGGGTGGGTGGGTAAGAAGAAAAACGGAAGCAGTCCTACTCTCACGTTTGTTTTTCCCTAGTATACATAACTACCAAAATATTTTCTAGACAGACAACGACCATTTTGGCTGAGACCCTGAAGGGCGGGATCGCTCTGATACCAATTATAACTACCTCGGTGAATTACGCTCTTAGTTAATGCCTGGATGAACGAAAGTGGTTAAAATAGTACGGTGGGGTCCAGGGCCACTCACGGTAGACCTTTTGGCCGTCCTAACCACTTTCAAACAACGGGACAAGAACGAGCGGCGTAATCGGCAGGCGAAGGGATCAACTACATACACAAATGAGTATGTATGCAAGCCACATACAACAGTCCTCAGAGCCATTCCATCTAAAAGAAATAGAAATATTGCAACGCCATACGGCAAGATCCAAATGTCCTAGATAGATATAATAATTTAGGATATCTCCTCATACATCACACATCAGAGTATCAGGCGGAAGCGGAAAACAAGATCCGTGTACGGATAAGAAGCAAATTGGCATAAGATGCCCATAAATAAACACATCCCGCCCACAGATCACACGGATCCCCGTTCCCGGAATCTCTACACCGAATGATCGTTGCCAACATCATCTGTCTCCTCCACCCAGTATCCATCTTGCGGGTACACCTGTTCATCTGAATCAAACCATTTATCGTGTGAGACCCTAGGGGTACTCAGCAAGTCTTTATGCCACTAAAGGGGACACAACCTGGGGTGACGCAATTGCAGCAAAAGATAATACCTAACAATTCTATAGAGACTCGCTAACCCTCCGCCTAACCAATGATAGGCGGAAGTCCGTGAATTAAGAACAACAGTTACAACAGTATAATTAACAGATCCATCCTCCTCCTCGCTTACCAACGAGGAAGCGGACAAACAACCCCCATCATCCGTTCGCAGTTTTATTAACCATTCCATGAGTATTGCACTATTTACTAGTCAAGTACTTAGTCAATTTAAAAGCGGTACTTTAGTTATACTTGTCTATGATCGAGAAACTGTGCTCCAAGTAGCCAATATCTTACTAGGACAAGTAGCATTACAATTGTTAGACAATTGGGGTGCAACATTTGTGGAAAGAACACACATGCAATGACTCTGGTGGTTGATCCATGTGTGGTTTGTGGAAAGAACACACATGCAATGACCACTGGTGGATCCATGTGTGGTTTTGGAAAAGAACACACATGCAATGACTCTAGTGGTTGATCCATGTTTGTTTGTTGAAATAACACACATGCAATGACTCTAGTGGTTGATCCATGTGTGGTTTGTGGAAAGAACACACATGCAATGACTCTAGTGGTTGATCCATGTGTGGTTTGTGGAAAGACCACACATGCAATGACCACACTGGTGGATCCATGTGTGGTTTGTGGAAAAGAACACACATGCAATGACTCTAGTGGTTAATCCATGTTTATTGTGGAAATAACACACATGCAATGACTCTAGTGGTTGATCCATGTGTGATTTGTGGAAAGAACACACATGCAATGACTCTAGTGGTTGATCCATGTGTGGTTTGTGGAAAGAACACACATGCAATGACCACTGGTGGATCCATGTGTGGTTTATGGAAAAGAACACACATGCAATGACTCTAGTGGTTGATCCATGTGTGGTTTGTGGAAATAACACACATGCAATGACTCTAGTGGTTGATCCATGTGTGGTTGTGGAAAGACACACATGCAATGACCAGTGGTTGATCCATGTGTGGTTTGTGGAAAAGAACACACATGCAATGACTCTAGTGGTTGATCCATGTGTGGTTTGTGAAAAGAACACACATGCAATGACTCTAGTGTTGGTTTTTGGAAAAGAACACACATGCAATGACTCTAGTGGTTGATCCATGTTGTGGTTTGTGGAAATAACACACATGCAATGACTCTAGTGGTTGATCCATGTGTGGTTTTGTGAAATACACACATGCAATGACTCTAGTGGGTCCACATGTGTGGTTTGTGGAAAGAACACACATGCAATGACCACTATTGATCCATGTGTTGTTGTTGGAAAAGAACACACATGCAATGACTCTAGTGGATCCATGTGTGGTTTGTGGAAAAGAACACACATGCAATGACTCTAGTCTGATTTGTGGTTTTAGTATAAGAACACACATGCAATGACTCTAGTGGTTGATCCATGTGTGGTTTGTGGAAAGAACACCATGCAATGACTAGTGGTTGATCCATGTGTGGTTTGTGGAAAGAACACA
>CAJUXJ010001287.1:0-47861 GCA_910589775.1 Avena eriantha
CATATGGATCCACCACAGTTCATTGCATGTCTGTTCTTTTCGCAAACCACATATGGATCCACAAGTGTTATTGAAATGTCTGTTCTTTTCACAAACCACATGGATCCACCCATGTCATTGCATGTTTGTTCTTTTCATTAACCACAACTAAAGTCATTGCATGTGTGTTCTTTTCGGAAACCACAAATGGATCCACCAGAGTTCATTGCATGTCTGTTATTTTCACAAACCACATACGGATCCACCAGAGTTCATTGCATGTCTGTTCTTTTCCCAAACCACATATGGATCCACAAGTGTTATTGAAATGTCTGTTCTTTTCACAAACCACATGGATCAACCCATGTCATTGCATGTGTGTTCTTTTCATTAACCACAACTAGAGTCATTGCATGTGTGTTCTTTTCACAAACTACATATGGATCCACCAGAGTCATTGCATGTCTGTTCTTTTCATTAACCACAACTAGTGTCATTGCATGTCTGTTCTTTTCACAAACCACATATGGATCCACCAGTGTCATTTCATTTGTGTTCTTTTGACAAACCACATATCAATCCACCAGTTTCATTGCATGTGTGTTCTTTTCATTAACCACAGCTAGAGTCATTGCATGTGTGTTCTTTTGTACATATGGATCCACTAGAGTCATTGCATGTCTGTTCTTTTCATTAACCACAACTAGTGTCATTGCATGTCTGTTCTTTTCACAAAACCACATATGGATCCACCAGTGTCATTTCAGTGTGTTCTTTTGACAAACCACATATGGATCCACCAGTTTCATTGCATGTGTGTTCTTTTCAATAACCACAGTTAGAGTCATTGCATGTGTGTTCTTTTCACAAACCACATATGGATCCACTAGTGTCATTGCATGTGTGTTCTTTTCATTAACCACAGCTAGAGTCATTGAATGTGTGTTATTTTCACAAACCACATATGGATCCAGCAGAGTTCATTGCATGCCTGTTCTTTTCACAAACCACATATGGATCCACCAGTGTCATTGAAATGTCTATTATTTTCACAAACCACATTTGTATCCACCAGTGTCATTGCATGTGTGTTCTTTTCATTAACCACATCTAGAGTCATTTCATGTGTTTTTTTTCACAAACCACATATGGATCCAGCAGTGTTATTGCATGTGTGTTCTTTTCATTAACTACAGATAGAGTCATTGCTTGTGTGTTCTTTTCATTAACCACATATGGATCCCCTAGTGTCATTGCATGTGTGTTCTTTTTAGTAACCAAAGCTAGAGTCATTGCATGTTTGTTCTTTTCATAGGCCACATATGTATCCACCATTTTCATTTCATGTGTGTTATTTTCACAAACCACATATGGATCCGCCAGTGTCATTGCATGTGTGTTCTTTTCATTAACCACATATGGATCCACTAGTGTCATTGCATGTGTGTTCTTTTAATTAACCACATATGGATCCCCTAGTGTCATTCCATGTGTGTTCTTTTCATTAACCACAACTAGAGTCATTGCATGTGTGTTCTTTTCACAAACCACATATGGATCCACCAGAGTTCATTGCATGTCTGTTCTTTTCACAAACCACATAAGGATCGACCAAAGTTCATTGCATGTCTGTTGTTTTCACAAACCACATATGGATCCACCAGTGTCATTGAAATGTGTGTTGTTTTTACAAACCACATATAGATCCACCAGTGTCATTGCATGTGTGTTCTTTTCATTAACCACATATCGATCCACCAGTGTCATTGCATGTGTTTTCTTTTCATTAACCACATATGGATCCCCTAGTGTCATTGCATGTGTGGTCTTTTCATTAACCACAACTAGAGTCATTGCATGTGTGTTATTTTCAGAAACCACAAATGGATCCACCAGAGTTCATTGCATGTATGTTATTTTCACAAACCACATACGGATCCACCAGAGTTCATTGCATGTCTGTTCTTTTCGCAAACCACATATGGATCCACAAGTGTTATTGAAATGTCTGTTCTTTTCACAAACCACATGGATCCACCCATGTCATTTCATGTGTGCTCTTTTCATTAACCACAACTAAAGTCATTGCATGTGTGTTCTTTTCAGAAACTACATATGGATCCACCAGAGTCATTGCATGTCTGTTCTTTTCATTAACCACAACTAGTGTCATTGCATGTCTGTTCTTTTCACAAACCACATATGGATCCACCAGTGTCATTTCATGTGTGTTATTTTGACAAACCACATATGGATCCACTAGTTTCATTGCATGTGTTTTCTTTCATTAACCACAGCTAGAGTCATTGCATGTGTGTTCTTTTCACAGAACACATATGGATCCACCAGTGTCATTGCATGTGTGTTCTTTTCAATAACCACAGCTAGAGTCATTGAATGTGTGTTATTTTCACAAACCACATATGGATCCAGCAGAGTTCATTGCATGTCTGTTCTTTTCACAACCCACATATGGATCCACCAGTGTCATTGAAATGTCTATTATTGTCACAAACCACAGTTGGATCCACCAGTGTCATTGCATGTGTGTTCTTTTCATTAACCACATCTAGAGTCATTTCATGTCTGTTCTTTTCACAAACCACATATGGATCCACCAGTGTTATTGCATGTGTGTTCTTTTCATTAACCACATCTAGAGTCATTTCATGTCTGTTCTTTTCACAAACCACATATGGATCCAACAGTGTTATTGCATGTGTGTTCTTTTTATTAACCACAGCTAGAGTCATTGCTTGTGTGTTCTTTTCATTAACCACATATGGATCCCCTAGTGTCATTGCATGTGTGTTCTTTTCAGTAACCAAAGCTATAGTCATTGCATGTTTGTTCTTTTCATAGACCACATATGTATCCACCAGTTTTATGTCATGTGTGTTATTTTCACAAACCACATATGGATCCACCAGTGTCATTGCATGTGTGTTCTTTTCACAAACCACATATGGATCCCCTAGTTTCATTGCATGTGTGTTATTTTCATTAACCACATATGGATCCACTAGTGTCATTGCATGTGTGTTCTTTTAATTAAACACATATGGATCCCCTAGTGTCATTCCATGTGTGTTCTTTTCATTAACCACAACTAGAGTCATTGCATGTGTGTTCTTTTCACAAACCACATATGGATCCACCAGAGTTCATTGCATGTCTGTTCTTTTCACAAACCACATAAGGATCGACCAAAGTTCATTGCATGTCTGTTGTTTTCACAAACCACATATGGATCCACCAGTGTCATTGAAATGTGTGTTGTTTTTACAAACCACATATAGATCCACCAGTGTCATTGCATGTGTGTTCTTTTCATTAACCACATATCGATCCACCAGTGTCATTGCATGTGTTTTCTTTTCATTAACCACATATGGATCCCCTAGTGTCATTGCATGTGTGGTCTTTTCATTAACCACAACTAGAGTCATTGCATGTGTGTTATTTTCAGAAACCACAAATGGATCCACCAGAGTTCATTGCATGTATGTTATTTTCACAAACCACATACGGATCCACCAGAGTTCATTGCATGTCTGTTCTTTTCGCAAACCACATATGGATCCACAAGTGTTATTGAAATGTCTGTTCTTTTCACAAACCACATGGATCCACCCATGTCATTTCATGTGTGCTCTTTTCATTAACCACAACTAAAGTCATTGCATGTGTGTTCTTTTCAGAAACTACATATGGATCCACCAGAGTCATTGCATGTCTGTTCTTTTCATTAACCACAACTAGTGTCATTGCATGTCTGTTCTTTTCACAAACCACATATGGATCCACCAGTGTCATTTCATGTGTGTTATTTTGACAAACCACATATGGATCCACTAGTTTCATTGCATGTGTTTTCTTTTCATTAACCACAGCTAGAGTCATTGCATGTGTGTTCTTTTCACAGAACACATATGGATCCACCAGTGTCATTGCATGTGTGTTCTTTTCAATAACCACAGCTAGAGTCATTGAATGTGTGTAATTTTCACAAACCACATATGGATCCAGCAGAGTTCATTGCATGTCTGTTCTTTTCACAACCCACATATGGATCCACCAGTGTCATTGAAATGTCTATTATTGTCACAAACCACAGTTGGATCCACCAGTGTCATTGCATGTGTGTTCTTTTCATTAACCACATCTAGAGTCATTTCATGTCTGTTCTTTTCACAAACCACATATGGATCCACCAGTGTTATTGCATGTGTGTTCTTTTCATTAACCACATCTAGAGTCATTTCATGTCTGTTCTTTTCACAAACCACATATGGATCCAACAGTGTTATTGCATGTGTGTTCTTTTTATTAACCACAGCTAGAGTCATTGCTTGTGTGTTCTTTTCATTAACCACATATGGATCCCCTAGTGTCATTGCATGTGTGTTCTTTTCAGTAACCAAAGCTATAGTCATTGCATGTTTGTTCTTTTCATAGACCACATATGTATCCACCAGTTTTATGTCATGTGTGTTATTTTCACAAACCACATATGGATCCACCAGTGTCATTGCATGTGTGTTCTTTTCACAAACCACATATGGATCCCCTAGTTTCATTGCATGTGTGTTATTTTCATTAACCACATATGGATCCACTAGTGTCATTGCATGTGTGTTCTTTTAATTAAACACATATGGATCCCCTAGTGTCATTCCATGTGTGTTCTTTTCATTAACCACAACTAGAGTCATTGCATGTGTGTTCTTTCACAAACCACATATGGATCCACCAGAGTTCATTGCATGTCTGTTCTTTTCACAAACCACATATGGATCCACCTGTGTCATTTGCATGTGTGTTCTTTTCACAAACCACATATGGATGCACCAGTGTGATTGCATGTGTGTTCTTTTCATTAACCACATATGGATCCCCTAGTGTCATTGCATGTGTGTTGTTTTCATTAACCACAACTAGAGTCATTGCATGTGTGTTATTTTCAGAAACCACAAATGGATCCACCAGAGTTCATTGCATGTCTGTTATTTTCACAAACCACATATGGATCCACCAGAGTTCATTGCATGTCTGTTCTTTTCGCAAACCACATATGGATCCACAAGTGTTATTGAAATGTCTGTTCTTTTCACAAACCACATGGATCCACCCATGTCATTGCATGTTTGTTATTTTCATTAACCACAACTAAAGTCATTGCATGTGTGTTCTTTTCACAAACTACATATGGATCCACCAGAGTCATTGCATGTATGTTCTTTTCATTAACCACAACAAGTGTCATTGCATGTCTGTTCTTTTCACAAACGACATATGGATCCACCAGTGTCATTTCATGTGTGTTCTTTTGACAAACCACATATGGATCCACCAGTTTCATTGCATGTGTGTTCTGTTCATTAACCACAGCTAGAGTCATTGCGTGTGAGTTCTTTTCACAAACCACATATGGATCCACCAGTGCCATTTCATGTGTGTTCTTTTTATTAACCACATATGGATCCACCAGTTTCATTGCATGTGTGTTCTTTTCATTAACCACAGCTAGAGTCATTGCTTGTGTGTTCTTTTCATTAACCACATGTGGATCCCCTAGTGTCATTGCATGTGTGTTCTTTTCAGTAACCAAAGCTAGAGTCATTGCATGTTTGTTCTTTTCATAGACCACATATGTATCCACCAGTTTCATTTCATGTGTGTTATTTTCACAAACCACATATAGATCCACCAGTGTCATTGCATGTGTGTTATTTTCACAATCCACATATGGATCCCCTAGTGTCATTGCATGTGTGTTCTTTTCACAAACCACATATGGATCCCCTAGTGTCATTGCATGTGTGTTGTTTTCATTAACCACAACTAGAGTCATTGCATGTGTGTTATTTTCAGAAACCACAAATGGATCCACCAGAGTTCATTGAATGTCTGTTATTTTCACAAACCACATATGGATCCACCAGAGTTCATTGCATGTAAATTCTTTTCGCAAACCACATAACGATCCACAAGTGTTATTGAAATGTCTGTTCTTTTCACAAACTACATATGGATCCACTAGAGTCATTGCATGTTTGTTCTTTTCATTAACCACAACTAAAGTCATTGCAAGTGTGTTCTTTTCACAAACTACATATGGATCCACTAGAGTCATTGCATGTCTGTTCTTTTCATTAACCACAACTAGTGTCATTGCCTGTCTGTTCTTTTCACAAACCACATATGGATCTGCCAGTGTCATTTCATGTGTGTTCTTTTGACAAACCACATATGCATCCACCAGTTTCATTGCATGTGTGTTCTTTTCATTAACCACAGCTAGAGTCATCGTATCTGTGTTCTTTTCACAAACTACATATGGATCCACCAGAGTCATTGCATGCCTCTTCTTTTCATTAACCAAAACTAGTGTCATTTCATGTATGTTCTTTTCACAAACCACATATGGATCCACCAGTGTCATTTCATGTGTGTTCTTTTGACAAACCACATATGGATCCACCAGTTTCATTACATGTGTGTTCTTTCCATTAACCACAGCTAGAGTCATTGCATGTGTGTTCTTTTCACAAACCACATATGGATCCACCAGTGTCATTGCATGTGTGTTGTTTTCATTAACCACAGCTAGAGTCATGGAATGTGTGTTATTTTCACAAACCATATATGGATCCAGTAGAGATCATTGCATGTCTATTCTTTTCACAAACCACATATGGATCAACCAGTGTCATTAAAATGTCTATTCTTTTCATAAACCACATTTGGATCCACCAGTGTCATTGCATGTGTGTTCTTTTCATTAACCACATCTAGAGTCATTTCATGTGTGTTCTTTTCACAAACCAAATATGGATCCACCAATGTCATTGCATGTGTGTTCTTTTCATTAACCACAGCTAGAGTCATTGCTTGTGTGTTCTTTACATTAACCACATATGGATCCCCTAGTGTCATTGCATGTGTGTTCTTTTCAGTAACCAAAGCTAGAGTCATTGCATGTTTGTTCTTTTCATAGACCACATATGTATCCACCAGTTTCATTTCATGTGTGTTATTTTCACAAACCACATATGGATCCACTAGTGTCATTGCATTTGTGTTCTTTTCACAAACCACATATGGATCCCCTAGTGTCAATGCATGTGTGTTCTTTTCATTAACCACATATGGATCCACTAGTGTCACTGCATGTGTGTTCTTTTAATTAACCACATATGGATACCCTAGTGTCATTCCATGTGTGTTCTTTTCATTACCCACAACTAGAGTCATTGCATGTGTGTTCTTTTCACAAACCACATATGGATACACGAGAGTTCATTGCATGTCTGTTCTTTTCACAAACCACATATGGATCCACCAAAGTTCATTGCATGTCTGTTCTTTTCACAGACCACATATGGATCCACCAGTGTCATTGATATGTGTGTTCTTTTAACAAAGCACATATGGATCCACCAGTGTCATTGCATGTGTTTTATTTTCATTAACCACAGCTAGATTCGTTGCATGTGTGTTCTTTTCTCAAACCACATATGGATCCACAGTGTCATTGCATGTGTGTTCTTTTCATTAACCACATATCGATCCACCAGTGTCATTGCATGTGTTTCTTTTCATTAACGACATTTTGATCCCCTAGTGTCATTGCATGTGTGTTCTTTTCATTAACCACAACTAGAGTCATTGCATGTGTGTTCTTTTCAGAAACCACAAATGGATCCACCAGAGTTCATTGCATTTCTGTTATTTTCACAAACCACATATGGATCCACCAGAGTTCATTGCATGTCTGTTCTTTTCGCAAACCACATATGGATCCACCAGTGTCATTTCATGTCTGTTCTTTTGACAAACCACATATGGATCCACCAGTTTCATTGCATGTGTGTTATTTTCATTAACCACAGCTAGAGTCATTGCATGTGTGTTCTTTTCACAAACCACATATGGATCCACCAGTGTCATTGCATGTGTGTTCTTGTCATTAACCATAGCTAGAGTCATTGAATGTGTGTTCTTTTCACAAACCACATATGGATCTACCAGAGTTCATTGCATGTCTGTTCTTTTCAAAAACCAAATATGGATCTAGCAGTGTCATTGAAATGTCTATTCTTTTCAAAAACCACATATGAATCCACCAGAGTTCATTTCATGTATGTTCTCTTCACAAACCACATATGAATCCACCAGTGTCATTGAAATGTTTGTCCTTTTCACAAACCACATGTGGATCCACCAGTATCATTGCAAGTGTGTTCTTTTCATTAACCACATATGGATCCACCAGTGTCATTGAAATGTCTATTCTTTTCACAAACCGCATGGATCCACCAGTGTTATTGCATGTGTGTTCTTTTCATTAACCACAGCTAGAGTCATTACATGTGTGGTATTTTCACAAACCACATAAGGATCCACCAGAGTCATTGCATGTTTGTCCTTTTCATTAACCACAATAGTGTCACTGCATGTCTATTCTTTTCAGAAATCACATATGGATCCACCAGTGTCATTTCATGTGTGGTCTTTTGACAAACCAAATATGCATCCACCAGTTTCATTGCATGTGTGTTCTTTTCATTCACCATAGCTAGAGAAATTGCATGTGTGTTCTTTTCACAAAACCACATATGGATCCACCAATGTCATTCCATGTGCGTTCTTTCATTAACCACAACTAGAGTCATTGAATGTGTGTTCTTTTCACAAACCACATATGGATCCACCAGGGTCATTGCATGTCTGTTCTTTTTATTAACCACAGCTAGAGTCATTGCATGTGAGTTATTTTCATAGACCACATATGGATCCACCAGAGTTCATTGCATGTGTGTTCTTTTCACAAACCACATATGGATCCACCAGTGTCATTGCATGTGTGTTCGTGTCACAAACCACATATGGATCCACCAGTGTCATTGCATGTGTGTTCTTTTCATTAACCACATATGGATCCCCTAGTGTCATTCCATGTGTGTTCTTTTCATTAACCACAACTAGAGTCATTGCATGTGTGTTCTTTTCACAAACCACATATGGATCCACCAGAGTTCATTGCATCTCTGTTCTTTTCACAAACCATATATGGATCCACCAGAGTTCATTGCATGTCTCTTATTTTCACAAACCGCATATGGATGCACCAGTGTCATTGAAATGTGTGTTCTTTTCACAAACCACATATGGATCCACCAGTGTCATTGCATGTGTGTTCTTTTCATTAACCACATATCGATCCACCAGTGTCATTGCATGTGTCTTCTTTTCATTAACCACATATGGATCCCCTAGTGTCATTGCATGTGTGTTCTTTTCATTAACCACAACTAGGTTCATTGCATGTGTGTTTTTTCAGAGACCACAAATGGATCCACCAGAGTTCATTGCATGTCTGTTATTTTCACAAACCACATATGGATCCACCAGAGTTCATTGCATGTCTGTTCTTTTCGCAAACCACATATGGATCCACAAGTGTTATTGAAACGTATGTTGTTTTCAAAAACCACATGGATCCACCCATGTCATTGCATGTGTGTTATTTTCATTAACCACAACTAGAGTCATTGCATGTGTGTTCTTTTCACAAACTACATATGGGTCCACCAGAGTCATTGCATGTTTGTTCTTTTCATTAACCACAACTAGTGTCATTGAAATTTTTGTTGTTTTCACAAACCACATGGATCCACCAGTGTCATTGCATGTGCGTTCTTTTAATTAACCACATATAGAGTCATTGCATGTGCGTTATTTTCACAAACCACATATGGTCCACCAGAGTCATTGCATGTCTGTTATTTTCATTAACCACAACTAGTGTCATTGTATATCTATTGTTTTCACAAACCACATATGTATCCTCCAGTGTCATTTCTTGTGTGTTCTTTTCACAAACCACATATGGATCCACAAGTTTAATTGCATGTGTGTTCTTTTCATTAACCACAGCTAGAGTCATTGCATGTGTGTTCTTTTTCACAAACCACATATAGATCCACCAGTGTCATTGCATGTGTGTTCTTTTCATTAACCACTTCTAGAGTCATTGCATGTGTATTCTTTTCACAAACCACATATGGATCCGCTAGAGTTCATTGCATGTGTATTCTTTTCACAAACCACATATGGATCCACCAGAGTTCATTGCATGTGTGTTATTTTCACAAACCACATATGGATCCACCATAGTCGTTGCATATCTATTCTTTTCATTAACCACAGATAGTATCATTGCATGTATATTCTTTTCATAGACCACATATGGATCCACTAGAGTTCATTGCATGTGTGTTCTTTTCAAAAACCACAGATAGATCCACTAGTGTCATTGCATGTGTGTTCTTTTAATTAACCACAGCTAGTGTCATTGCATGTATGTTATTTTCACAAACCACATATGGATCCACTAGAGTCATTGCATGTCTGTTCTTTTCATTAACCACAACTAGTGCCATTGCATGTTTGTTCTTTTCATATAACACATATGGATCGACTAGAGTTCATTTCATGTGTGTTCTTTTCACAAACCACATATGGATCCACCTGTGTCATTGCATGTGTGTTCTTTTCATTAACCACATCTAGAGTCATTGCATGTCTATTCTTTTCACAAACCACATGGATCCACCAGTGTTATTGCATGTGTGTTCATTTAATAAACCACAACTAGAGTCGTAGGATGTGTGTTCTTTTCACAAACCACATATGGATCCACTAGTGTCATTGCATGTCTATTTTTTCATTAACCACATTTAGATTTATTTCATGTGTGTTATTTTCACAAACCACATTTGGATCCACCAGTGTCATTGCATGTGTGTTCTTTTCACAAACCACATATGGATCCACCAGTGTCATTCCATGTGTGTTCTTTTCATTAACCACATATGGATCCCCTAGTGTCATTGCATATGTGTTATTTTCATTAACCAAAGCTGGAGTCATTGCATGTCTGTTCTTTTCATAGACCACATATGGATCCATGAGAGTTCATTTCATGTATGTTCTTTCCACAAACCACATATGAATCCACCAGTGTCATTGAAATGTGTGTTCTTTTCACAAACCACATGTCGATCCACCAGTGTCATTGCAAGTGTGTTCTTTTCATTAACCACATATGGATCCACCAGTGTCATTGAAATGTCTATTATTTTCACAAACCACATGGATCCACCAGTGTCATTGCATGTGTGTTCTTTTCATTAACCACAGCTAGAGTCATTGCATGTGTGCTATGTAGCATCCCATCTGTCTAACATATGTAATGCTACATGGTTTAATAATAAAATGCTACTTCCTACATAATTAGTTGCATCTTTATTATATCATGCTCATGTCCTCATGCCACTTTGTATTTGAGCATCATTTTAAATCTTGGCTTTTACATTCATTATTGCATTTGGTTCTTACTAAATCCTATTTGGCTTTTGATATATGTTAAATGCCCAAGTTGAGTTGAGGGCATATCTTTTACTTCCCCTTCTATCTACTAACTTGCCATACACCTCTCGTTTGATATCATCTATTTTCCACCATATACATGTATGTGGCCTTTTGTTGTTAGTATTTTAAAACCAAGCCACATATATTTGTATGGATCCAAATCTACCTATCTCATACACTCATATATATGTGATATGTTTCACCATCTTAATACATCATGCATGCATGGATGTAATCTTGCATGTCTCATGCAAATAACACCCTCCACCTTCCTTTTACCTCAATCTTGTTTTTTGGGTGTGGTGTCCATTCTACCTTGCCTTTCCATCTCCTTCTACTCAATTCTAGTGCTTGCCTCTCAATATTCATATGTGCATGGGCATACCTTTTATTCAAATCTAGTTCTACATGCAATATTAGCCCTTAATCACATGTGATATCAATGCCACTAGTGACCTCTCTTTATTCAAATTCTTTTGCACTTGTTTGCTTGTTCAAATTTTGATCAAATCCTATATCTACACTCCGTATACCAAGTTTTCCTAGCTAATCTAGCTATCTAAATAAAGACTCCATCTCTAATATTTATTTATTTTTGTCTCTTGATCTCTGCCTAAATATTTGACACTAAATCCGTCTAAAGTTTTGTCTAAAACTAGTCTCATCTAGTCTAGTTTAGACTAGATAAAAACTCCAATCCCCTTCTTCTTTTCCAAAATCCTAATCACCCGTACTTATACACACACATACACCTACACACCCCTTCTAAACCGAAACACCACCTGAAGCTCCCAGCCGCCTCTCTTCTGTTCTGTCACCACCCCTCTGTTCAGCAGCAGTAGTAGGCAGCGTTCCCTCTCTAACCAGGTGACTCTTCCGGCTCACGTACACCTAGCCCAGCCCCGCTTGCACCGAACCTTCTCCCTTCCTTTGTCTGGTGTGACCCAGCCGAGTGGACAGCAAACGAGGCCTGATCCTGTTTCTCTTCTTGCCTCACGATCACGTGCGGCAGGACCCCCACCTCATGCCCCTCTCGTGTCTCCCCTTCTTGCCCTCTTTGCATAAAGCTAGAGCACCACCACGCCAAGGAATCAGCCAGATCGAGATCCCCTTCCTTGTTCTTCTTCATCCCCACGCAAAGCTCCACCAGCCGCGCTGACCATGCCACTACCGCCGTCCATAGCCACCTCGCCGTCCCGTTGAACCTCTCCCACCGGAGCCTGCCACCGTGTCCGGGACGTTGACAAGACGCCCATGAGTTCCTCTCCTTCGCCCTGTACGCAGCGGCGAGCCGGAGAGCTCCTGCATCCTCTCCATCACGCGCAAGAGGAGAAGGCAGGAGCGGCAGGCCGAGCCCGCGTTCGCGTCGCCGCTGCCGTATGCTCGCCGTCGTTCACCATCCTCTCGCTGTCGATGTCGTCCGCCACGCGCAGCTACATCGCCGACGACCCTCCCCGGTGAGCCTCCGCCTCTTCCCTCCCCTCTATGGCTTGCCTTCCTTTAGATCCTTGTCGCGCCACCGTGTTGCTCGCCACCATGCGCACTGGTGCCGCTCGCCTCACGCACGCACAGTGCAGATAGCACCGCTGCAGCAGTTCGTGGAAGCTCGGCTCTCCCCTTTCTAGTGGTGGCCACAGTTCGCCTTTGCCTTCTCCCATCACGTGTCGTGGAAGAGGGCACATCCAGCTCTCTACAGACGCAAGCGGCGCGTAAAATCATCGCTTGGATGTTCCGATATCTTCGCTCAAATTCGGCTCCATGTAGCTGTAACTCTGTATCACGTTCGTCAGGAAACGTCCAATAATTTTGGCCTCTGTTCCCCATCATTTTCCCAGCGACCTGTTGTTCGTCGTCGAGTACTCCCTAAATAAAACTTGTAGTTCGTGGCACCTCCCCATCTTTTCCTTTTGCGGCATAGCAAAATTCCCAAAGGATAGCTCGCAATCGTCCTTGCAAGATCAGCTTGAGCTAGCCAGTTTCCGCGCCTCGATTCTGTCCATCAGTGTCACCTCCCTGAACCTTTTGCAGAAAACACCTTAGCAGTTTCCGGCGCTCACAGGCTAGTCCCCCCGCGCCTCGGCTCGCCCACATGTCGCGTCCGGGCTGGTTGCGCGCACAGGTGACCCCGCGCCTGACTCTGGGCCGTGCGTCGACCACCGTGGGTAAGTTTGAGCCGGTGACAAAAGTTGCAGAATCTTTTTGTTAATAAAATAAATCCAGAAAATGCATATATGTTTTTAATATTCAGAAATTGATATCTTTATTTTGGTAATTCCAAATAATACAAATAATATATGTTTTTGAATCAGAAAAATGTGAGGGTTTCAAATATGCCATCCAAAATAATGTTTGACTAATTTAAATGTTCAAATTTTTTTAATTTGCAATAAATGCCCTTTTCTCAATTAATTAATAACTTTAATTCTATAACTCCAAATTTGACAAATATTAGGTCTAATCGATCAGCGCGATGAGCCCATTCTAACTACACATTCCATGATATGAATTGAAGCATGCATCATATAAATATTAAGTGGACAGCAAGTTATATGGGAGCCAAACATGACTAAAAACTTAAGAAAATGCTTTATTCTTGTACCCCACACCTCACCCATGCCATGCTATGTTATGCCATGTAATTTGTGCATCATTCATCATGGAATGCTTGTTTGCTTGTCGCATTTTATTTATATGTTTGCGCATTATATTTATGTTGATCTTGTTTGTTTGGTTCTTCTCGGATAGACGCCGAGCAGGGGAATTATCAGGAATCCCAGGAGTACTACCCAGATCCATCTCTCGCTTCAACTGAGCTGCCAGGAAAGCACTACCACATGCTTGCATACATACAGTACCTATTGCCTCTATCTTATTCTTGCATCATTGAGTCGCCATTGCATTAAACTGAATCCCAAGTATTGCATAGCCTTACTTTTAAACCCCACCAAAGCGTGTTCCTCCATCCTATGAACCATTACTACAGGAGTTGCTTGAGCCTTGTGAGTCGTGGAATTGCATGTGTAGGGTTTGTGAGCGTCTGATGGTTAACGAGGTACCTAAACAACTTAACCTGGGTAGTAATGGGATAACTAATGAAAGAGGTGTAACTACCTCGGTGAATTATGCTCTTAGTTAATGCCTGGATGAACGAAAGTGGTTAAAATAGTACGGTGGGGCCTAGGGCCACTCACGGTAGACCTTTCGGCCGTCCTAACCACTTTCAAACAACAGGACAAGAACGAGCGGCGTAATCGGCAGGCGAAGGGATCAACTACATACACAAATGAGTATGTATGCAAGCCACATACAACAGTCCTCAGAGCCATTCCATCTAAAAGAAATAGAAATATTGCAACGCCATACGGCAAGATCCAAATGTCCTAGATAGATATAATAATTTAGGATAGCTCCTCATACATCACACATCAGAGTATCAGGCGGAAGCGGAAAACAAGATCCGAGTGCGGATAAGAAGCAAATTGGCATAAGATGCCCCATAAATAAACACATCCCGCCCACGGATCACACGGATCCCCGTTCCCGGAATCTCTACACCGAATGATCGTTGCCAACATCATCTGTCTCTTCCACCCAGTATCCATCTTGCGGGTACACCTGTTCATCTGAATCAAACAATTTATCGTGTGAGACCCTAGGGGTACTCAGCAAGTCTTTATGCCACTAATGGGGACACAACCTGGGGTGACGCAATTGCAGCAAAAGATAATACCTAACAATTCTACAGATACTCGCTAACCCTCCGCCTAACCAATGATAGACGGAAGTCCGTGAATTAAGAATAATAGTTATAACAGTATAATTAACAGGTCCATCCTCCTCCTCGCTTACCAACGAGGAAGCGGACGAACAACCCCCATCATCCGTTGGCAGTTTTATTAATCATTCCATGAGTATTGCACTATTTACTAGTCAAGTACTTAGTCAAATTAAAAGCGGTACTTTAGTTATACTTGTCTATGGTCGAGAAACTGTGCTCCAAGTCTTCCATAACCGCGGACACGGCTTTCAGAAAGATTTACCCTGCAGGGGTGCACGAATAGCAACACACACTTGATCAACCTCGGAAAAACCAAATCAAAAGCCAACGAGGCATTCACGACAAAGCAATCACAGGATTCAGAAATATTTTAGGGGGCCACCCCATTAAGCTACCCGCAACGAAGTTGGCCGGCTCCGAGACGGACCCAAGGTTTGTGTGGACGGCGGTAAACGACTGGGAACCTGAAAATGTGGCTGGGCTTGTCGATACAGCAAAAACGTGTCACGATCCAAAACAGTACAGGTGCTCCTCGCACAATCTTAAATAAAGCAGTAACATGGCATAAGTACAGAATAGTAATAAAGCCCCAAACTAATTGTGGCCCCAAGAAATCAGAATGAATCAAGCTCTGGCTCAGGGGGGTCCATAAGGCCTCCCGGATGTGGATAGCGCGAATAGTCAAGGAACAGGAATCAAGTACTCGGGGTCCTACGGGACACAAGTGAGCAGGAAAAACCAAATAGCAGATATTGCTCACCGGTGCCTCTTTCATTAGTTATCCCATTACTACTCAGGTTATGTTTTTTAGGTACCTCGTTATTCATCAGACACTCACATACCCTACACATGCTTTTCTACGACTCGCATGGCCCAAACAACTCCTGTAGTAATGGCTCATGGGATGGAGGAACAAGCTTCGGTGGGGTTTAAAAGTAAAGGCTATGCAGCACTTGGGATTCAATTTAATGCAATCGCGACTCAATGATGCAAGAATAAGATAGAGGCAATAGGTACTGTATGTATGCAAGCATGTGGTAGTGCTTGCATGGCAGTTCAGTTGAAGCGAGAGATGGATCTGGGTAGTACTCCTGTGGTTCCTGGTAATTCTCCTGCTGGGCGTCTATCCAAAGAAGAACCAAACAAACAAGGGCCAACATAAATAAAGTGCACAGACATATGAATTAAAATGCAACAAGCAACCAAGCATGCCATGATGAATGATGCACAATTTACATGGCATTAAAGTAGCATGGCAAAGGTGAGGTGTGGATACAAGAAATAAAGCATTTTATAATTTATTTATCCAAGTTTTATTGTCATAAATAGTTCAGATTTTTATTAACAACATGATGCATGCTTCAATTCAGAACAAGGATTGCATAGATAGAACGGGCTTGTCGCGCTGATCGATTTAGACATATTATTTGTCAAATTTGGAGTTATAAAACAAAAGTTATTAATTAATTAAGGAAAAGGGCATTTTAATGTAATTTTAATCATCTCGAAAATTTAAAGTGTTCAAAACATATTTTGAAGGGCATATTTGAATTCCACACATTTTTCTGATTCCAAAACATATATTATATGCATTATTTGGATTTGTATTTTAAAAATTATTTGAATCTGATTTGAATTTGAATTTAAACCAATTTGGAAAAGGTTTAATTAAAAACAGACACAGGAAAATACTTTTGTTACCCAGGAAAAATCAGCCCCAGTCACTGACGGGTGGGCCTTGTGCTGACTGGGCCACGCGCGCGGAAAAAACCTTTTTCCACCGCGGGCTGGGCTAGCCACTGAGGCGGACAGGCGGGGCCAGCGGCTTCGGGCGCACGTGACAGTGGGGTTTCTCCTGGAGGCTGACAGGTGGGGCTGGGACAGGAGCACGGGTTACGCCTCAGAAAAGCTGAGGGGCTTTCTGCAAGATGGCTAGGGCGGCTGGCAGGTGGGGTCGCTAGGAGCGCGGGTTGCAGGAGTCAAAAAGGTGGGGGGCTTAATGTAAATCTACCACGGCCCGGTACTGTTTCACTTCTTCTCGGTCTGACGGCAAGTGTGCGCGCGGCGCGGAGCGGGGATTCGATCCCGGGTCGCGGGCGTGCGCGCGGAGGGGGCTAACCGGTGCGGCTGGCTCGGGTAGCTGACAGGGAGGTAGGCGCGGCCTAGTTAGGGTGCTGCGCGGCGCGGGGAGGCTTGCAGATAACGGCGAACGGCGCGCACGGTGGGCGTTCGACGAAATGATCGGCGGGGCTAGGGTGGTACGGCGAGGCGGAGCATGTCAGAGAGGAAGAGATGCTCACCGCGGGCTCGACGGCGGGCTTGGATCGGAGCGAGGAGCGGCGGAGCGGCGAGATCGCTGGCGCTCCGGCGGCTAGGGTTTCGTCGGGACGACGAGGATCTGGCGGCCCTGGGAGCTTTTCCTTCGCGTCAGCTTGGACAAGGCGTCGTAGAGGAACCTCCTCGAGCTTCCAGGCCACCTCCAGGTCGAGCTGCTCGGCTGGAACGACGGGGACGAGGTGGTGCTGGCGGCGACCGGCGGCAGAAGCTGTTGTCGGGGAGGAAGAAGGAGAAGAGGAGGGGCAGCTCGGGGCAGATCTGGAGAGCCAGAAGAGTCGTGTGGGAGGAGGAAAAAGGAGGGAGAGGGAGGAGGCCAGCTGTGGTAGGGGGTAGATAAAGGTGGCCTCGGTGCCACCTTTTCTTCCTTCTCCTCGAGCACGTGGGGGAAGCTGGGGCTTGTCCTGGGGCTGGACGGCGGCAGGAGGGACTGTAGGTGGACCAGGCTGGCGTGGTGGCTGCAGGGTGGGGCTAGCATGGCGGTAGAAGAAGAGAGAGGGGAGGGGTAGCTCGGCTAGGGTAGACATGGGCTCGGGTTAGGGCTTGCTTGGGTTAGGGAGAGGGTTAGGGTTAGCTGAGGTGGCTGAGGTGTGAGCCAGGGAGAGAGAGGGGCTTGGCATGGAGGTCTTGCTAGAGAGAGAGAGAGAGAGAGAGAGGCTTAGGGTTTAGTGTAAATTAGGTGTCAAAGAATTATAAAGAGAAAAGCTAGGTTTAGATTCTTATTAGGTATATAGATTTTTAATTTGTTTTATGAGGCCAAACCAAGAATAAAAATGAAGCTTGATCTTGCTTGAGATAATGTGGAGGATAAACAAGAAAGAAAGAGGAAGAAAACAAATAGGTGGAAAGGTCACATATGAACATACATGTAGAAAATAAAATAAAAGAAAGAAATGTGGGTGAGACTAAGGGAATGGTGGAATGGTAGGAGATGGTTTCCCCAAGATAGGATCCATTAAATCAAAAGAAAAACCAAGTGATTAAAAGGTGGTGAAGAATTGTGCATGGCGCATGCAAAATAATAATGCCATGATTTATTTTGTGAAAACAATAATAATATGATGGCATTATTCTCATGCATTTTGCATAAGTGGAATAAAGGCCAAGCAAAGGATAAGTAGGATTAGATCCACCCCAAACCACATGAGCTAGAATAAAACCAAAATAAAGACAAACAAGCTCATGGTCTAGTAGGATGGTGGAATTATAAAGTGGTGTAAGAGAAAGGTGGTAGAATGGAAATAAAGATATGCCCCCAACTCAACTTGGGCATTTGAACAGTATAACAATAACCAAATACAATATCAAGAGGCAAATACAATTAATAATGCATATGAGAGAAGAACCAAAGAAAAGGGATTTTATATGATGCTCAAATGCAAGGTGGCATGATGACATGAGCATGATATAATTATGATGCAATAATAATATATATGAAGTAGCCAATATCTTACTAGGACAAGTAGCATTACAATTGTTAGACAATTGGGATGCTACAAGAGGCACCGGTGGGCAATATCTGTTATTTAGTTTTTCCTGCTCACTTGTGTCCTGTAGGACCCCGAGTACTTGATACCTGTTCCTTGACTATCCCACTATCCGCATATGGGACCATGAATCCCCTTAGTCAGAGCTTGATTCATTTCTTATTTCTTGGGGCCACAAAGTAGTTTGGGGCTTTATTATTATCCTGTACTTATGCCATGTTTTACTGCTTTAATTAGGATGTTGCGTGGAGCACCTGTACTGTTTTGGATCGTGGAATGTTTTCGCGGTATCGACAAGCCTAGTCACACTTTCGGGTTCCCAGTCGTTTACAGCCATTGACACAAATCTTGGGTCCGTCTCGGAGCCGGCCAACTTCGTTGCGGGTAGCTTAATGGCGTGGCCCCCTGAAATATTTTATGAATCCTGTGATTGCTTTGTCATGAAAGCCTCGTTGGGTTTTGATTTGGTTTTTCTGAGGTCGATCGTGTGTGTGTTGCTATTTGGGCACCCCTGCAGGGTAAATCTTTCTGAAAGCCGTGTCCGCGGTTATGGACGACTTGGAGCACAGTTTCTCGATCATAGACAAGCATAACTAAAGTACCACTTTTAATTTGACTAAATATCTGTCTAGTAATTAGTGCAATACTCATGGAATGGTTAATAAAACTGCCAACGAATGGGTTGTTCGTCCGCTTTCTCGTTGGTAAGCAAGAAGGAGGATGGATCTGTTACTTTATACTATTATAACTGTTGTTTATAATTAACGGATATCCGTCTATCATTGGTTGGGCAGATGGTTAGCAACTATCTATAGGCTTGTTAGTTATTATTATTTGCTAAAATTGCGTCACCCCAGGTATATGTCCCCTTTAGAGGCATAAAGACTTGCTGAGTACCCCTAGGGTCTCACACGATAAATTGTTTGATTCAGATGAACAGGTGTATTCGCAAGATGGATACTGGGTGGAGGAGACAGATGATGTTGGCAACAATCACTCGGTGTAGAGATTCCGGGGATGGGGATCCGTGAGATCTGTGGGCGGGATGTTCTTATTTATGTGGCATCTTATGCCGATTTGCTTCTTATTCATACTCGGATCTTGTTTTCCGCTTCCGCTTGATACTCTGTTGATTGATGTATGAGGAGCTATCCACACTATTATGTCTGTCTAGGATATTTGGATCTTGTCGTATGGCGTTGCAATATTTCTTTATCTTTTGGATGGTATGGCTCTGAGAACTGTTGTAAGGTAGCTTGCATACATACTCACTTGTGTATGTATTTGATCTCTTCGCCTGTTGCCTACGTCGCTCGCTCTTGTCCCGATGTTCTTGGAAGTGGTTAGGGCGCTCGACGGGCCTACACATGGGTGGCCCTGGGCCCCGCTGTAAAATTCCTTAACCACTTTTGGTTCATCCAGGATTGAACTTAGAGCGTAGGGTCCGAGGTTGTTACAAGTGGTATCAGAGCCATCCCTCCCTTCAAGGTCTCAGCCAAAATGGTCTTTGTCGGTCTAGCAAATATTTTGGTAGCTATGTATACTAGGGAAAAACAAAATGCGAGAGTAGGACTTCTTCCATTTTTCTTCTTACCCACCCACACACCCTTTTCTGGTAAGGAAATGTAACGTTTTCAATCCTCTTCTAAAAATTCAAACTAGGATTCACGTGTTCTAGGTTCCGTAGTACCATAGGTTGTGTGAGTGTGTGTGGGGGGGGGGGGGGTAATTCCTTGTCTATCTGTTGCATTCAACTTGTTTTCGCTATCTGCCTTTTGGTTATCAACTGTTGGTACATTCCATACCGACATGCTTTTCTAAACCGACGCGATCTGTCTTACTCTTTGTTTTCCGATGCTATCTTGTTAGGGGTGTTTGTTTTCCATAGTTGGTAATCTTTAGGGTCATCTTAAGAAGGAAGAGAGTTGGGATATGTGTTTTACTTATTCATGTGCAGAGTAATGCTTTGAGTGCGGGATGGAGTCGCGACCATACCACTACTTTTATCATTCGCTCTTGTATATTGAGTTGGTAGAGTTACTAATCTTGATTCGTTAAGTGGTTTTACGCATATAGTGGTATTTTAATGCCGAAATTTGTGATAGCTTTGTGTACCACACTCCTTGTTCAGTCGTGTGCGATATGCTTACTATCTTCTAGGTGCTTTGAACTTTGTTGATATTTTAATATCATCTTAGTAATTTGTATCCTTTAGTCTTGGTTAATTCAATTTTGGTACTATTTTGGATTATTATTATTCTCCATTATGGTACTGACTTGAGTTTTAAATCAATCCCAGGATGGCACCACCACGCCGCACTGAGGATGACATACCACCTGAACTGGGGGCTGCGTTGGCAAGTATTGCTAATGCCTTGGGAACAATGCAACAGAACCAACAACGCTTTGAAGAAAGTGTCAGGAGGAATGAGTTTTCCCTGCTACCTCCACCTCCCAAGCGAGGAGACATCAAGGGTTTTCTGAAGTTTAACCCGCGCCACTTTGAGGTGTCTGATTAGCCACTGGATGCTGATGATTGGCTTCGTGAGATGTTAAGGTTGCTGATGACTGCTGATGTTCCTGAACAAGAATGGGTAAAATGCGTCACGCACCTTCTGAAGGGAGACGCAGCTCTATGGTGGGAGAATTACCTGAAGGCAAACCACTCTGGTTTTCAGCCTACTTGGGAGCAATTCGCTGGGGCTTTCAAAGAACAATACCTGTCAGAAATTGTCATGGAAAGGAGGAAGGAGGTGTTTCTCAACTCAAGCAGGGCAATGACAATGTCAACACCTATATCAGAAACTTCATGAATCTTTCTCGGTATGGCGGTGATGAGATCTCGGATGACAAGAAGAAACAAAAGAGGTTCAGGCAAGGGCTCAATGCATCTATCAAATATGCAATCACTCATGCAAGGCCGGGGTCCTTTCTAGAACTCCAACATACAGCTCTACAGGAAGAAGCCAGTAGGCAAGTGTTCGAGGAGTCCAAGTCGTGACGCAGCAAGCTCTTCAGCTATGACAGCTCCTTCTAAGCGCCGCGTGTGGGTTCCTAATACCGCACCACCGCTCCCGGCTCCACCAAGATCTTCAAGCTACGCGGCAAGGCCACCAAACTCCTTCAACGCTACTCCTAGGGGCTACAACCACAACTGCCCTAGAGCGCCTGGCGGAGTCCCTGGCTATGCTGCTCCACGTCCACCTGGTGCTTGTTACACTTGTGGGAACACTGGGCATCAACACTGGAGTTGTCCCATGAACAACAAAGCTCTTCCTCCACCACCTCCAAGACCTGCAGCAAGTTCTTCTATGGTTTGTGCACCTCCACCGCGGGCTCTCAACATCAACACCAAGACAGGGTCCACTTTTGCTCGTGCCAACTGTGTCAACGTCGCTCAAGCTGAACATGCACCTGGATTTGTGATGGGTACGCTTCCCATTAACTCAGTCCCTGCACGAGTTTTGTTTGATTCCGATGCATCGCATTCATTTGTGTCTCACAAGTTTGCAAATGAGCATGAGCTAACTATAGACCCACTGGATAAAAAGTTAATGGTTCTTTCTCCCGGGGCAAGAATGCTATCTACCAAGATCAGTCATGGCAATCAAATTCTCATTGGTGGTTCTCCATTTCTGGATTCCTTAATCATTCTCGGCAATTCCGACATCGATGTTATTTTGGGCATGGATTGGTTAATAGCGAATGCAGCTGTGATTGATTGTGCTGAACGCTCGGTCTCTCTAAAAATTCCCGAAGGCCATATAGTCTATTCTCCAAGTCTGACTCCTGCAATTCAGCTCTTCTCTTTGTCTGCTCTGAATGATGATGCTATGGATGCTATTCAGAGTGTTCCGGTGGTCCGTGAGTTCCCAGATGTTTTTCCTGAAGAGTTACCAGGTATGCCTCGTGACCGAGAGGTCGAGTTTGTGATTGAATTTGAACCTAGAACCGCTCCTATCTCCAAGCGGCCTTATAAAATGGGTCCTGCTGAGTTGGCTGAACTCAAACGTCAGCTTGATGAACAAGAGAAGTTGGGTTTCATTCAGCACAGTACTTCTTCTTGGGGTAGCCCAACCATCTTTGTCAAGAAGCGAGACCGCACTGATAGACTTTGTGTTGACTGTCGGGCTCTCAATGCAAAAACCATCAAGAATAAATATCCCCTTCCGCGGATTAATGATCTCTTCGATCAGCTAGCTGGAGCTGTAGTATTCTCTCAGCTTGACTTGAGAAATGGATATCATCAAATCAAGATTCGCAAGGAAGATGTTCCTAAAACAGCTTTCACCACCTGCTATGGCATGTACGAGTAAACGGTCATGTCTTTCGGTCTCACCAATGCACCTGCCGCCTTCTCGAGTCTTATGAACTCGGTTTTCATGGAGTATCTTGATAAGTTCGTCGTGGTCTATCTGGATGACATTCTAGTCTATTCTAAGTCAAAGGAAGAACATGAAGAACACCTTTGGTGTGTCCTAAACAAGCTTCGTGAGAATCGCCTTTATGCAAAGTTCTCAAAGTGTGAGTTTTGGCTTCCCGAAGTCACCTATCTTGGTCACGTCATCTCTGCTAAGGGCATTGCCGTCAACCCAGAAACTGTTCGGACAATTGTTGAGTGGCTTCCACCCAAAAATGTCAAAGAAGTCCGGAGTTTCCTTGGTTTGGCTAGTTATTGCCGTCGCTTCGTTCAGAACTTCTTGGAGATTGCAAAGCCTCTTACCGATCTCCTCAAGAAAGGCAAGAAATTCCTTTGGTCTCCTGCATGTCAAGCCAGCTTTGAAACACTCAAAGAGAAGCTCACTTCCGCACTAGTCTTGATTCCTCCAGATACATCAAAGCCTTTCCAGATATTCTGTGACGCCTCTTTGCAAGGATTGGGTGCGGTCCTCATGCAAGAAAAGCAAGTCGTTGCTTATGCTTCCCGTTAGTTGAAAACTCATGAGCTCAACTACCCCACACATGATCTTGAACTTGCAGCGGTTGTCTTCGCTCTAAAAGTATGGAGGCACTACTTGCTTGGAAACCGTTGTTAGATCTTTTCTGACCACAAAAGCCTGGAGTATATCTTCACTCAGCCGGACCTCAACCTTCGCCAAAGGAGATGGATTGAAACCATCAACGACTTTGATCTTTCGATCAACTACACTCCTGTCAAAGCTAATGTCATGGCCGATGCTCTCAGCTGAAAAGCTTATGTCAATAACTTCATGGTGGAAGAACAACAACCTCTCTTGTGCGAGGTATTCCGCCAACTCAACCTTGAGATTGTGCATGAAGGGTATCTTGTGAATCTTCTGGCAACCCCTCTCTTAGAAGAAAAGATTCGTGCTAGTCAGCAAGGTGATGCTTACACCAAAAACATTATCTCCAATATTCAGCTGCCGAGGTATGAGTCCTTCCACGTCGATGATCAAGGAGCTCTATTCTTTTTACACCGGATGTTCGTTCTGAACGATCCGGGTTTGAGAGAGCAAGTTCTTAATGAGGCGCATGATTCTGTTCTTTCTATCCATCCTGGCAGCACAAAGATGTACATGGACTTGAAAACACAATATTGGTGGCCTAGGTTGAAACAATGTTGTGCCAAGTATGTCTCCGAGTGTGATGTCTGCCGTAGAGTTAAAGCTCTCCATCAGAAACCTTCCAGTCTTCTACAGCCATTGAAGCCTCCGGAATGGAAATGGGAGAAAGTAGAGATGGACTTCATAACTGGTTTTCCAAGGTCACAGAAAGGCAACAATGCAATCTTTGTTGTCATCGACAGGCTTTCTAAAGTGGCTCACTTCTTTCCCGTCAAGGAAACAATTTCTGCAATTCAGTTGGCTGAGCTCTATATCAACAGAATTGTCTCTCTATATGGGGTTTCTCTTGAGATTAGCTCAGACCGTGGAAGCATCTTCACTTCCAAGTTCTGGGGAAGTTTCCAAAATTCTTTGGGAACAAAGTTGAACTTCAGCACTGCCTATCACCCTCAGTCGCAAGGACAAGTTGAAAGGATCAATCAGATTCTAGAAGACATGCTCCGTGCTTGCGTCATCTCTTTCGGCATGATGTGGGAAGAATGCCTTCCTTATGCTGAAATGTCTTACAACAACAGCTTCCAGAAGATTCTAAAGATGGCACCATTTGAGGTTCTCTATGGCCGCAAATGCAGAACTCCGATTGGTTGGTCGGGTGCAGGTGAAAGAACATTGTTTGGCCCCGACATTCTAACTCAAGTGGAGGAGAAGGTTCACATCATTCTCGAAAACCTGAAGGTTGCTCAAAGTCGCCAGAAGAGCAACTATGATAGGAAGCACACGGACATGGAGTATGTCCCTGGTGATATCGTTTACCTTTGTGTCACTCACATGAGAGGCACGCACCGGTTTGGTATCAAAGGGAAGCTGGCTCTTAGATACATCGGTCCTTTCAAAGTTCATGGAAGAAGAGGAGACGTCGCTTATGCTCTTGAGCTCCCTGAAAAACTCAAGGTCCATGATGTTTTCCATATCTCTCAACTCAAGAAGTGCTTCAAGGATCCCGGCAGGACCGTGGACCATGACCTTATCAATCTCCAAGAAGACCTGTCTTATCAAGAACACCCCACAAAAATCCTAGAAGTCGCAGAAAGAAAGACTCGAAACAAGTCTATCAAGTTCTGCAAGGTGCAGTGGTCGCACCATTCCGTTGATGAAGCCACTTGGGAACGTGAGGATAAGCTCTGTGCCAAGTACCCCGCCCTCTTCGTGTCTTCTTCTTCTTCCTAGAATCTCGGGACGAGATTCCTGTTTAGTGGGGGAGAGTTGTAGCATCCCATCTGTCTAACATCTGTAATGCTACATGGTCTAATAATAAAATGCTACTTCCTACATAATTAGTTGCATCTTTATTATATCATGCTCATGTCATCATGCCACTTTGCATTTGAGCATCATTTTAAATCTTTGCTTTTATATTCATTATTGCATTTGGTTCTTACTAAATCCTATTTGGCTTTTGATATATGTTAAATGCCCAAGTTGAGTTGAGGGCATATCTTTTACTTCCCCTTCCATCTACTAACTGGCCATACACCTCTCCTTTGATATCATCTATTTTCCACCATATACATGTATGTGGCCTTTTGTTGTTAGTATTTTAAAACCAAGCCACATATATTTGTATGGATCCAAATCTACCTATCTCATACACTCATATATATGTGATATGTTTCACCATCTTAATACATCATGCATGCATGAATGTAATCTTGCATGTCTCATGCAAGTAACACCCTCCACCTTCCTTTTACCTCAATCTTGTATTTTGGGTGTGGTGTCCATTCTACCTTGCCTTTCCATCTCCTTCTACTGAATTCTAGTGCTTTCCTCTCAATATTCATATGTGCATGGGCATACCTTTTATTCAAATCTAGTTCTACATGCAATATTAGCCCCTAATCACATGTGATATCAATGCCACTAGTGACCTCTCTTTATTCAAATTCTTTTGCACTTGTTTGCTTGTTCAAATTTTGATCAAATCCTATATCTACACTCCATCTACCAAGTTTTCCTAGCTAATCTAGCTATCTAAATAAAGACTCCATCTCTAATATTTATTTATTTTTGTCTCTTGATCTCTGCCTAAATCTTTGACACTAAATCCGTCTAAAGTTTTGTCTAAAACTAGTCTCATCTAGTCTAGTTTAGACTAGATAAAAACTCCAATCCCCTTCTTCTTTTCCAAAATCCTAATCACCCGTACTGATACTCACACATACACCTACACACCCCTTTTAAACCGAAACACCAACTGAAGCTCCCAGCCGCCTCTCTTCTGTTCTGTCACCACCCCTCTGTTCAGCAGCAGCAGTAGGCAACGATCCCTCTCTAACCAGGCGCCTCTTCCGGCTCACCTACACCCAGCCCAGCCCCGCTTGCACCGAACCTTCTCCCTTCCTTGGTCTGGTGCGACCCAGCCGAGTGGATAGCAAACGAGGCCTGATCCTGTTTCTCTTCTTGCATCACGATCACGTGCAACAGGACCCCCACCTCATGCCCCTCTCGTGTCTCCCCTTCCTGCCCTCTTTGCATAAAGCTAGAGCACCACCACGCCAAGGAACCAACCAGATCGATATCCCCTTCCTTGTTCTTCTTCATCCCCACGCAAAGCTCCACCAGCCGCGGTGACCATGCCGCTGCCGCCGTCCATAGCCACCTCGCCGTCCCGTTGAACCTCTCCCACCGGAGCCTGCCACCGTGTCTGGGACGTTGCCAAGACGCCCAGGAGTTCCTCTCCTTCGCCCTGTACGCAGCGGCGAGCCGAAGAGCTCCTGCATCCTCTCCATCACACGCAAGAGGAGAAGCCAGGAGCGGCAGGCCGAGCCCACGCTCACGTCGCTGCTGCCGTTCGCTCTCCGCCGTTCACCATCCTCTCACCGTCGACGTCGTCCGCCACGCGCAGCTACATCGCCGACGACTGTGGCATCCCGCTAAAACCACTACTAGAAAATCGCTATGTTTTTGTGCATTGCATCATCATGACCGCATGCTCATGTCATCATGCCACATTGCATTTGAGCATCGTCATCATCATGCATGGTTTTTGTCTAAACTATTTTCGAAACGCCTAGTTTTGTTTTCTAAATATTCCCGTCCTTATTCAAATTAAAAACCCGGATCTCCGGAATATTTTGTTTCGTCTACAAATAGATTTCAAACGCCCCGCTTTAAACAAATAAAATATTTATTTATTTCTAGGAGGCAGCCCGCTAGGCCCGAAGGCCCGGCCGGCCACCTCCAAACCCTAACACTAATCCTATCCTATCCCTATCCACCCAAACCCCACCATTCCCTATTTCAGCCGCCGCCTCCCGCCTGCGGTTCCCGCTCACCGCTCCCACCCAAGACCAGCCCCAATCCCGCTCTCCACCTGGCACACCTCCACCTCACCCCGACCAACCCCGTCGTGCCACCTCACCGGACCACCACCTGTCCACCACCCACTCTCCTGCTAATCCCCGTACCCCCCGCACCCCCGCCCGACGAGGTCCACCACCTGGGCACGCCACCCAACCGTGCGTGGCCCACCCCGCTCACGTGTGCGGACACCCGGCCTCGAACCCACCCCATCCCGCATGTCACCACACGTCGTCCCCCGCCTCCATCCTCTCCCAGAGACCCGCCGCCGCTAGGCCACCTTCCCTCCTGCTGTCGCTCGCAGGCCCCCGACCTCGCCGCCAGCAGCGCGCCTCCGCCCCGCGACAACGTCGTCGACCCCACGCCTCCTCGTCACCGACCCGGGCCATGTTCCCCTCCTCACCGTCGAGGCCACCACCGCCGCGGTTCACCCCCGCCTCCTATAGCCTCCCAGGCGCCCGCGGCCGCCTCTTCTTCCTCCACCGGAGTTGTCGCCGCCGGCGTCCCCTCTACACACATCGGCCCGGTTCTTCACCGCCAAGCTCCAGCACCGCCGTCGGCCTCCCTATCCTCCCGCTGTCTCACCTCTTCGTCTTCCTCCCCGACGACCTGCCGAGCCGGTCCCTCGCTGGCGTTGCCCCACCGGCCGCCCGGGCCTGCCCCGAGGCCACGTCATCGCGTCGGCTGCCAGCTACCCAGCCTCTACCGGTGGGCTCCGCCTGCGCATCGCGCGACCTCGCTGCGCAGCCCCGTTGCCATCCGCCACCGACCTCCCCGGATCCCCTGCCGTCGTCTTCCCCTGCAGCGACGGGCGCCTCCTCGACCATGCCGCCAGGCTCGGCCGTGTCTGCAGTATTTGTTGCCGGTGGTCTTTTTCCCTTTGTGGCCTTCGTGTCTGTTGCTCCTGCCAGGTTGGCTCATTTCGGTGTTGTGCATGCCTCCTGCAGATTGGTGTGGCTCGATGTTCCGAGCTTTGTTGTGTGCACTAGAGGCTTGGTTGATTGCCAGATCTCTTGTCGGGCAAGATCACCTACATGGATGTCAAGTTCTCCTTCGCGAACCCGAAGCCCTCGAGCCCTCCTACACGGATCCGATGGCGAACCCCCGAAGACCGATCCCGCCGAGACCCGGGATGCCAAGATCTCTACCGTGAAAAGACAAGATCGACGACATGACTCGACGACTGCGGATGCGACAAGGTCGTCTCTCGGACGCCAAGTTCTTCGGCCACGGCAAACCGATGGCCCGACCCAACAGCCGAAGACCGAACCCTAGCGCGCCAAGTTCTTCAACCCCGAGGACCGATCCATCGGAACGCCAAGACCTCCTTCCAACCCCGAGTTCTTCGTCACATGCGACAAGATCTACTCCGTTGTCCGAGAACGCTTCTGCCGAGATCGATCCCCGTCGAACCCTGTCGAACCCCGGACCCCCGGAACCCAAGATCTGTCGAACCCAGATGTGTGACCCTAAGCCCCTATTTTTATAATATGACATTATCAACTGTCGCATATTAAATTGTTCATGCATGCATACTTGTCTGTGGTTTGGGGGCATTATGCCGATTCACCTCATAATTAAATATGGAGTCTATATGCGGGATATTTTTGTCTTATACCGGACTCCATTTAAATTGGTGTAGCGAACCGATGCCATGTTTCGCCCTGTTAATACAACATTTGAATTGAGGGGGTTCTAAATAACTTGAACCGCTTAATTAATTGTCGGGACCCCGGTTCCGCTTAATATTGCCTAGTTGCACCGCATCTGTGCCATGCCATGCATCATATCATAAGCATGCCGGATCTTCTGCCGTAGTATTAAATATTGCATCCGGTGTTTCTGCTAGTGTTTGCTTCTTCGCGGATTAGACCGATGAGTGGATGTGAGTATCGACAAGTTCTTCGGATATGAATCTCCGGCAATGTTGCCCAGGCAAGCATCTCTCCCCCTTCTACCTATTTTGCATTTATAGTCTTTATTTCCTCCTGTTGATCTATTGCTATCCGTGTCGCGATGCTTTAGCTTTCGTACACCAGTTATATCCCGTGGAGCCTCTATATTGCCTTGGACAGCTCCTATTACCTGTGTTTGGTAGATAGCTAGCCTTGCGAGTCGTAGTTGCTTGCTCAGGTGCGATCTCGTGTCGTCGAGTACCACAGATGTTGGTATGCTGGCAGATGGTTATTGGTGGAGATGCTTATTGGTGGAGATGATCATGACTTTAGATACAACTATTAAAAATGCTAGATATAACTAATGCAGAGGCATCGGTGGGCAATAGATGTTATTTGGTTCTTCCACGATCACTTGTGTCCCGTAGGCCCCGAGTACTTGATACATGTTCCTTGATTTTTCGCACTATCCACATCCGGGAGGCCGTGGACCCCCTGAGCTAGAGCTTGATTCATTTCTATTTCTTGGGGCCACAAACTAGTTTGGGGTTTTATTTACTATCCTGTACTTATGCCATGTTTACTGCTTTATTTAAGACTGTGCGTGGAGCACCTATACTGTTTAGGATCGCGGAGTGTTTTCGTGGTATCGACAAGCCTAGTCACACTTTCGGGTTCCCAGTTGTTTACAGCCATTGACGCAAACCCTGGGTCCGTTCTGGAGCTGGCCAACTTCGTTGCGGGTAGCTTAGGGGGGTGGCCCCCTGAAATATTTTATGAATCTTGTGATCGCTTTGTCGTGAATGCCTCGTTGGGTTTTGAGTTGGTTTTTCCAAGGTTGATCGAGTGTGTGTTGCTATTTGTGCACCCCTGCAGGGTAAAACTTTCTGAAAGCCGTGTCCGCGGTTATGGACGACTTGGAGCACAGTATCTCGATCATTGACAAGCATAACTAAAGTAGTGCTATAAATTTGACTTAATATGTGACTAGTAATCAGATGCAACTATAATGGAATGGATATTAAAAATGCCAACAACTGGTGGATCTAGGTTGTTTCGTGACATGCTGTACCTGCCTAGTAAGTATTGCAACTCCAATGGAATGTGATAAAAGTGCCAACAATTGCTGGGTTTTGGGATTCCTCAGGACAATTATATCTGACTAGTAAATGTCCCAACTACAATGGAATGGTGATTAAAACTGCCCACTACTTATGCTATCAGGATGGCCCACGCTATCTATATCTCACTAAGAAGTGCTTCAATTATAATGGAATGAATAAAACTGCCAACTGTGTGAGTTCCTTGGTCCGACTTCCTCGTTTGGTCTCGAGGGGGAAATACCAGGATGGGTTTGTTTGGTGTTAGCTTCAGGTTGGATCCGCATAGGTCTTTCTTAGCCCTCTCTAATAGCCACCAGTGATACCGAGTCTCTATAGGTTGTTTAGTGCCGCTGCGCTGCCGCTTCAGCCCACCATACCTATGTAGGCGAGAGCCGCCGAATTCTAGCCTCGCCGGGTACTGGCCTCAGTACTGACGCTCCTCTTTTTCCTTTGCCCTTTGTCGGCACCCCTTTTGTTTTAGCAGGTTTGAGATCGACATCGTTAGCAGGGTTACCCTTCCGTCTTAGCCTGGGCAGGGTTATGGACGCCATTGGTTAATCTTCAGGGCTCTTAGCCCCATTTGCATCTTGTCTGTAGTCGGACGCCCTATCGATTTCAAGGTGATTTGGATCTTTGTATTGTATATCTGTATTCTTGACTCGTGGAGTCGTGTTGTATATATATATCTATTCTGTGGGTCCCATCGAGGACTGTTGTGTAATGGTATTACTTCGTTTTCCACCCGCACGAAAGTGCCTGGTGGGCGTCCTTGAATCGTTTCTATGCGGGTTTGGCAAAAAGGGCTAAAACTTGCATAGGGCAGATTCGAGGGTGTTACAACGACCCTCCCCGGTGAGCCTCCGCCTCTTCCCTCCCCTCTCTGGCTTGCCTTCCTTTAGATCCTTGCCGGGCCACCATGTTGCTCGCCTCCATGCGCGCTGGTGCAGCTCGCCTCATGCACGGACAGCGCAGATAGCACCGCTGCATCAGCTCGTGGAAGCTCGGCTCTCCCCTTTCTAGTGGTGGACACAGTTCGCCTCTGCCTTCTCCCATCACGTGTCGTGGAAGAGGGAACATCCAGCTCTGTACAGACGCACGTGACGCGTAAAATCATCGCCTGGATCTTCCGATATCTTCGCTCAAATTCGGCTCCATGTAGCTGTACTCTATATCACGTTCGTCAGGAAACGTCCAATAATTTTGGCCTTTGTTCCCCATAGTTTTCCCAGCGACCTGTTGTTCGTCTTCGAGTACTCCCTAAATAAAATTTGTAGTTCGTGGCACCCTCCCCATCTTTTCCTTTTGCGGCATAGCAAAATTCCAAAAGGATAGCTCGCAATCGTGCTCGCAAGATCAGCTCGAGCTAGCCCATTTTCGTGCCTCGATTCTGTCCATCAGGGTCACCTCCCTGAACCTTTTGCAGAAAACACCTTAGCAGTTTCCGGCGCTCATAGGCTAGTCCCCCCGCGCCTCGGCTCGCCCATATGTATCCACCAGTGTCATTGCATGTGTGTTCTTTTCATTAACCACATATTGATCCACCAAAGTTATTGCATGTGTCTTCTTTTCATTAACCACATATGGATCCCCTAGGGTCATTGCATGTGTGTTCTTTTCATTAACCACAACTAGAGTCATTGCATGTGTGTTCTCTTCAGAAACCACAAATGGATCCACCAGAGTTCATTGCATGTATGTTATTTTCACAAACCACATATTGAATCACCAGAGTTCATTGCATGTATGTTCTTTTCGCAAACCACATATGGATCCACAAGTGTTATTGAAATGTCTGTTCTTTTCACAAACCACATGGATCCACCCACGTCATTACATGTGTGTTCTTTTCATTAACCACAACTAGAGTCATTGCATGTGTGTTCTTTTCACAAACTACATATGGATCCACCAGAGTCATTGCATGTCTGTTCTTTTCATTAACCACAAATAGTGTCATTGCATGTCTGTTCTTTTCACAAACAACATATGGATCCACTAGTGTCCTTTCATGTGTGTTCTTTTGACAAACCACATATGGATCCACCAGTTTCATTGCATGTGTGTTCTTTTCATTAACCACAGCTAGAGTCATTGCATGTGTGTTCTTTTCACAAACCACATATGGATCCACCAGTGTGATTGCATGTGTGTTCTTTTCATTAACCACAGCTAGAGTCATTGAATGTGTGTTATTTTCACAAACCACATATGGATCCACCAGAGTTCATTGCATGTCTGTTCTTTTCACAAACCACATATGGATCCACCAGAGTCATTGAAATGTCTATTCTTTTCACAAACCACATTTGGATCCACTAGTGTCATTGCATGTGTGTTCTTTTCATTAACCACATCTAGAGTCATTTCATGTGTGTTCTTTTCACAAACCACAAATGGATCCACCAGTGTATTGTATTGTGTGTTCTTTTCATTAACCACAGCTAGAGTCATTGCTTGTGTGTTCTTTTCATTAACCACATATGGATCCCCTAGTGTCATTGCATGTGTGTTCTTTTCAGTAACCAAAGCTAGAGTCATTGCATGTTTGTTCTTTTCATAGACCACATATGTATCCACCAGTTTTATTTCATGTGTGTTATTTTCACAAACCACATATGGATTCACCAGTGTCATTGCATGTGCGTTCTTTTCACAAACCACATATGGATCCCCTAGTGTCATTGCATGTGTGTTCTTTTCATTAACCACATATGGATCCCCTAGTGTCATTGCACGTGTGTTCTTTTAATTAACCACATATGGATCCCCTAGTGTCATTCCATGTGTGTTCTTTTAATTACCCACAACTAGAGTCATTCCATGTGTGTTCTTTGCACAAACCACATATGGATCCACCAGAGTTCATTGCATGTCTGTTCTTTTCGCAAACCACATATGGATCCACCAGAGTTCATTGCCTGTCTATTCTTTTCACAAACCACATATGGATCCACCAGTGTCATTGAAATGTGTGTTGTTTTCACAAACCACATATGTATCCACCAGTGTCATTGCATGTGTGTTCTTTTCATTAACCACATATTGATCCACCAAAGTCATTGCATGTGTCTTCTTTTCATTAACCACATATGGATCCCCTAGGGTCATTGCATCTGTGTTCTTTTCATTAACCACAACTAGAGTCATTGCATGTGTGTTCTCTTCAGAAACCACAAATGGATCCACCAGAGTTCATTGCATGTCTGTTATTTTCACAAACCACATATGGATCCACCAGAGTTCATTGCATGTCTGTTCTTTTCGCAAACCACATATGGATCCACAAGTGTTATTGAAATGTCTGTTCTTTTCACAAACCACATGGATCCACCCATGTCATTGCATGTGTGTTCTTTTCATTATCCTCAACTAGAGTCATTGCATGTGTGTTCTTTTCAGAAACTACATATGGATCCACCAGAGTCATTGGATATCTATTCTTTTCATTAACCACAACTAGTGTCATTGCATGTCTGTTCTTTTCACAAACCACATATGGATCCACCAGTGTCATTTCATGTGTGTTCTTTTGACAAACCACATATGGATCCACCAGTTTCATTGCATGGGTGTTCTTTTCATTAACCACAGCTAGAATCATTGCATGTGTGTTCTTTTCACAAACCACATATGGATCCACCGGTGTCACTACATGTGTGTTCTTTTCATTAACCACAGCTAGAGTCATTGAATGTGTGTTATTTTCACAAACCACATATGGATCCACCACAGTCATTGCATGTCTATTCTTTTCATTAACCACAACTTGTATCATTGCATGTATATTGTTTTCATAGACCACATATGGATCCACTAGAGTTCATTGCATGTGTGTTCTTTTCACAAACCACATATGGATCCACTAGTGTCATTGCATGTGCGTTCTTTTAATTAACCAAAGCTAGTGTCATTACATGTATGTTCTTTTCACAAACCACATATGGATCCACAAGAGTCATTGCATGTCTGTTCTTTTCATTAACCACAACTAGTGTCATTGCATGTCTGTTCTTTTCACAAACCACATATGGATCCACCAGTGTTATTGCATGTGTGTTCTTTTAATAAACCACAACTAGAGTCGTAGGATGTGTGTTCTTTTCAGAAACCACATATGGATCCACCAGTGTCATTGCATGTCTGTTTATTCATTAACCACATTTAGATTTATTTCATATGTGTTATTTTCACAAACCACATTTGCATCCACCAGTGTCATGTGTGTTCTTTTCACAAACCACATATGGATCCAGCAGTGGCATTCCATGTGTTTTCTTTTCATTAACCACATATGGATCCCCTAGTGTCATTGCATATGTGTTCCTTTCATTAACCAAAGCTAGAGTCATCGCATGTCTGTTCTTTTCATAGACCACATATGGATCCACCAGAGTTCATTTCATGTATGTTCTTTTCACAAACCACATATGAATCCACCAGTGTCATTGAAATGTGTGTTCTTTTCACAAACCACATGTGGATCTACCAGTGTCATTGCAAGTGTGTTCTTTTCATTAACCACATATGGATCCACCAGTGTCATTGAAATGTCTATTCTTTTCACAAACCACATGGATCCACCAGTGTCATTGCATGTGTGTTCTTTTCATTAACCACAGCTAGAGTCATTGCATGTGTGCTATTTTCACAAACCACATATGGATCCACCAGAGTGATTGCATGTTTGTCCTTTTCATTAACCACAACTAGTGTCATGGCATGTCTATTCTTTTCAGAAACCAGATATGGATCCACCAGTGTCATTTCATGTGTGTTCTTTTGACAAACCAAATATGCATCCACCAGTTTCATTGCATGTGTGTTCTTTTCATTCACCATAGCTAGAGTCATTGCATGTGTGTTCTTTTCACAAAACCACATATGGATCCACCAGTGTCATTGCATGTGTGCTCTTTTCATTAACCACAGCTAGAGTCATTGAATGTGTGTTCTTTTGACAAACCACATATGGATCCACCAGGGTCATTGCATGTCTGTTCTTTTTGTTAACCACAACTAGAGTCATTGCATGTGAGTTCTTTTCATATACCACATATAGATCCACCAGAGTTTATTGCATGTGTGTTCTTTTCACAAACCACATATGGATCCACTAGTGTCATTGCATGTGTGTTCTTTTCATTAACCACACCTAGTGTCATTGCATGTCAATTATTTTCACAAAATCACATATGGATCCACTAGTGTCATTGCATGTATGTTTTTTCATTAACCACATCTAAAGTCATTTCATGTGTGTTCTTTTCACAAACCACATATGGATCCACCAGTGTCATTGCATGTGTGTTCTTTTCACAAACCACATATGGATCCACCAGTGTCAGTGCATGTGTGTTCTTTTCATTAACCACATATGGATCCCCTAGTGTCATTGCATGTGTGTTCTTTTCATTAACCAAAGCTAGAGTCATTGCATGTCTGTTCTTTTCATAGACCACATATGGATCCACTAGTGTCATTTCATGTGTGTCCGTTTAGTAAACCACATATAGATCCATAGGTGTAATTGCATCTGTGTTCTTTTCACAAACCACATATGGATCCAACAGTGTCATTGCATGTGTGTTCTTTTCATTAACCACATAAGAACCCACTAGTGTTATTGCATGTGTGTTCTTTTCATTAACCACATAAGGATCCACTAGTGTTATTGCATGTGTGTTCTTTTCATTAACCACATACGGATCCCCTAGTGTCATTGCATGTGTGTTCTTTTCAATAACCACAACTAGAGTCATTGCATGCATTTTCTTTTCACAAACCACATATGGATCCACCAGAGTTCATTGCATGTGTGTTCTTTTCACAAACCACATATGATTCCACCAGAGTTCATTCCAAGTTTGTTCTTTTCACAAACCACATATGGATCCACTAGTGTCATTGAAATGTCTATTCTTTTCACAAACCACATGGATCCACCAATGTCATTGCATGTGTGTTCTTTTAATTAACCACATATGGATCCATTGCATGTGTGTTCTTTTCACAAACCACATATGGTCCACCAGAGTCATTGCATGTCTGTTATTTTCATTAACCACAACTAGTGTCATTCAATATCTATTGTTTTCACAAACCACATATGTATCCACCAGTATCATTTCTTGTGTGTTCTTTTCACAAACCACATATGGATCCACCAGTTTAATTGCATGTGTGTTCTTTTCATTAACCACAGCTAGAGTCATTGCATGTGTGTTCTTTTTCACAAACCACATGTAGATCCACTAGTGTCATTGCATGTGTGTTCTTTTCATTAACCACATCTAGAGTCATTGCATGTGTATTCTTTTCAGAAACCACATATGGATCGAGCAGAGACATTCATTCTATGTTCTTTTCATTAACCCTAGCTAGTGTCACTGAATGTCTGTTCTTTTCATATACCACATATGGATCCACCAGTGTTCATTGCATGTCTGTTATTTTCACAAACCACCTATGGATCCACCAGTGTCATTGCTGTGTGTTCTTTTCATTAACCACATCTAGATTCGTTGCATGTCTGTTCTTTTCACAAACCACATGGATCCACTAGTGTCATTGCATGTGTGTTATTTTATTAAAACACAACTAGAGTCAATGCATGTGTGTTACTTTCACAAACCACATATGGATCCACCAGTGTCATTGCATGTGTGTTCTTTTCATTAACCAGAGCTAGAGTCATTGCAGGTCTGTTCTTTTCACAAACCACATGGATCCACTAGTGTCATTACATGTGTGTTCTTTTCATTAACCACGACTAGAGTCATTGCATGTGTGTTCTTTTCACAAACCATATGGATCCACTAGTGTCATTGCATGTGTGTTCTTTTCATTAACCATAGCTAGAGTCAATGCACATGTGTTCTTTTCACAAACCACATAGGGATCCACCAGAGTTCATTACATGTCTATTCTTTTCAAAAACCGCATATGGATCCACTAGAGTTCATTCCACGTTTGTTCTTTTCACAAACCACACATGGATCCACTAGTGTCATTGAAATGTGTGTTCTTTTCACAAACCACATATGGATCCACCAGTGTCATTGCATGTGTGTTCTTTTCATTAACCAGAGCTAGAGTCATTGCATGTCTATTCTTTTCACAAACCACATGGATCCACCAGTGTCATTGCATGTGTGTTCTTTTCATTAATCACGACTAGAGTTCATTCCACGTTTGTTCTTTTCACAAACCACATATGGATCCACTACTGTCATTGAAATGTGTGTTCTTTTCACAAACCACATATGGATCCACCAGTTTGATTGCATGTGTTTTCTTTTCATTAACCACAGCCAGAGTCATTGCATGTGCGTTCTTTTCATAAACCACATATGGATCCACCCGAGTCATTGCATGTCTGTTCTTTTCATTAACCACAACTAGTGTCATTGCATGTGTGTTCTTTTCACAAACCACATATGCATCCACCGGTGTCATTTCATGTGTGTTGTTTTCACAATCGACATATGGATCCACTAGTGTCATTTCATGTGTGTTCTTTTCACAAACCACATATAGATCCACCGTTGTCATTGCATGTGTGTTCTTTTCACAAACCACATATGGATCCACCAATGTCATTGCATGTGTCTTCTTTTCATTACCACAAAGGATCCACTAGTGTTATTGCATGTGTGTTCTTTTCATTAACCACATAAGGATCTACTAGTGTTATTACATGTGTGTTCTTTTCATTAACCACATATGGATCCCCTAGTGTCATGGCATGTGTGTTCTTTTCATTAACCACAACTAGAGTCATTGCATGCGTTTTCTTTTCACAAACCACATATGGATCCACCAGAGTTCATTGTATGTCTGTTCTTTTCACAAACCACATATGATTCCACCAGAGTTCATTCCATGTTTGTTCTTTTCACAAACCACATATGGATCCACTAATATCATTGAAATGTCTGTTCTTTTCACAAACCACATGGATCCACCAGTGTCATTGCATGTGTGTTCTCTTAATTAAACTCATATAGAGTCATTGCATGTGTGTTCTTTTCACAAACCACATATGGTCCACCAGAGTCATTGCATGTCTGTGATTTTCATTAACCCCAACTAGTGTCATTGTATATCTATTCTTGTCACAAACCACATATGTGTCCACCAGTGTCATTTCTATTGTGTTCTTTTCACAAACCACATATGGATCCACCAGTTTAATTGCATGTGTGTTCTTTCCATTAACCACAGCTATAGTCACTGCATGTGTGTTCTTTTTCACAAACCACATATAGATCCACCAGTGGCATTGCATGTGTATTCTTTTCATTAACCACATCTACAGTCATTGCATGTGTATTCTTTTCACAAACGACATACGGATCGACCAGAGTCATTCATTGTATGTTCTTTTCATTAACCCTAGCTAGTGTCACTGAATGTCTGTTCTTTTCATAGACCACTTATGGATCCACCAGATTTCATTGCATGTGTGTTATTTTCACAAACCACATATGGATCCACAAGTGTCATTGCACGTGTGTTCTTTTCATTAACCACATCTAGATTCGTTGCATGTCTGTTCTTTTCACAAACCACATGGATCCACCAGTGTCATTGCATGTGTGTTCTTTTATTAAACCACAACTAGAGTCATTGCATGTGTGTTATTTTCACAAACAACATATGGATCCACCAGTGTCATTGCATGTGTGTTCTTTTCATTAACCACAGCTAGAGTCATTGCATGTGTGTTCTTTTCACAAACCACATGGATCCACCAGTGTCATTACATGTGTGTTCTTTTCATTAACCACGACTAGAGTCATTGCATGTGTGTTCTTTTCACAAACCATATGGATCCAGCAGTGTCATTGCATGTGTGTTCTTTTCATTAACTATAGCTAGAGTCATTGCACATGTGTTCTTTTCACAAACCACATATGGATCCACCAGAGTTCATTGCATGTCTATTCTTTTCAAAACCACATATGGATCCACTAGAGTTCATTCCACGTCTGTTCTTTTCACAAACCACATATGGATCCACTAGTGTCATTGAAATGTGTGTTATTTTCACAAACCACATATGGATCCACCAGTTTCATTGCATGTGTTTTCTTTTCATTAACCACAGCTAGAGTCATTGCATGTGTGTTCTTTCACAAACCACATATGGATCCACCCGAGTCATTACATGTCTGTTCTTTGCATTAACCACAACTAGTGTCATTGCATGTCTGTTCTTTTCACAAACCACATATGCATCCACCGGTGTCATTTCATGTGTGTTGTTTTCACAATCGACATATGGATCCACTAGTGTCATTTCATGTGTGTTCTTTTCACAAACCACATATAGATCCACCGGTGTCATTGCATGTGTGTTCTTTTCACAAACCACGTATGGATCCACCAGTGTCATTGCATGTGTGTTCTTTTCATTAACCACATAAGGATCCACTAGTGTTATTGCATGTGTGTTCTTTTCATTAACCACATAAATATCCACTAGTGTTATTGCATGTGTGTTCTTTTAATTAACCACATATGGATCCCCTAGTGTCATTGCATGTCTGTTCTTTTCATTAACCACAACTAGAGTCATTGCATGCGTTTTCTTTTCACAAACCACATATGGATCCACCAGAATTCATTGTATGTCTGTTCTTTTCACAAACCACATATGATTCCACCAGAGTTCATTCCATGTCTGTTCTTTTCACAAACGACATATGCATCCACTAGTGTCATTGAAATGTCTGTTCTTTTCACAAACCACATGGATCCACCAGTGTCATTGCATGTGTGTTCTTTTAATTAACCACATATGGATTCATTGCATGTGTGTTCTTTTCACAAACCACATATGGTACACCAGAGTCATTGCATGTCTGTTATTTTCATTAACCACAACTAGTGTCATTCAATATCTATTGTTTTCACAAACCACATATGTATCCACCAGTATCATTTCTTGTGTGTTCTTTTCACAAACCACATATGGATCCACCAGTTTAATTGCATGTGTGTTCTTTTCATTAACCACAGCTAGAGTCATTGCATGTGTGTTCTTTTTCACAAACCACATGTAGATCCACCGTTGCCATTGCATGTGTGTTCTTTTCACAAACCATATATGAATCCACCAATGTCATTGCATGTGTGTTCTTTTCATTAACCACAAAGGATCCACTAGTGTTATTGCATGTGTGTTCTTTTCATTAACCACATAAGGATCCACTAGTGTTATTACATGTGTGTTCTTTTCATTAACCACATATGGATCCCCTAGTGTCATGGCATGTGTGTTCTTTTCATTAACCACAACTAGAGCCATTGCATGCGTTTTCTTTTGACAAACCACATATGGATCCACCAGAGTTCATTGTATGTCTGTTCTTTTCACAAACCACATATGATTCCACCAGAGTTCATTCCATGTTTGTTCTTTTCACAAACCACATATGGATCCACTAGTGTCATTGAAATGTCTGTTCCTTTCACAAACCACATGGATCCACCAGTGTTATTGCATGTGTGTTCTCTTAATTAAACTCATATAGAGTCATTGCATGTGTGTTCTTTTCACAAACCACATATGGTCCACTAGAGTCATTGCATGTCTGTTATTTTCATTAATCCCAACTAGTGTCATTGTATATCTATTCTTTTCACAAACCACATATGTGTCCACCAGTGTTATTTCTATTGTGTTCTTTTCACAAACCACATATGAATCCACCAGTTTAATTGCATGTCTGTTCTTTCCATTAACCACAGCTATAGTCATTGCACGTGTGTTCTTTTTCACAAACCACATATAGATCCACTAGTGGCATTGCATGTGTATTCTTTTCATTAACCACATCTAGAGTCATTGCATGTGTATTGTTTTCACAAACGACATACGGATTGACCAGAGTCATTCATTGTATGTTCTTTTCATTAACCCTAGCTAGTGTCACCGAATGTCTATTCTTTTCATAGACCACTTATGGATCCACCAGAGTTCATTGCATGTGTGTTATTTTCACAAACTACATATGGATCCACCAGTGTCATTGCACGTGTGTTCTTTTCATTAACCACATCTAGATTCGTTGCATGTCTGTTCTTTTCACAAACCATATGGATGCACCAGTGTCATTGCATGTGTGTTCTTTTATTAAACCACAACTAGAGTCATTGCATGTGTGTTATTTTCACAAACAACATATGGATCCACCAGTGTCATTGCATGTGTGGTCTTTTCATTAACCACAGCTAGAGTCATTGCATGTGTGTTCTTTTCACAAACCACAAGGATCCACCAGTGTCATTACATGTGTGTTCTTTTCATTAACCATGACTAGATTCATTGCATGTGTGTTCTTTTCACAAACCATATGGATGCACCAGTGTCATTGCATGTGTGTTCTTTTCATTAACCATAGCTAGAGTCCTTGCACATGTGTTCTTTTCACGAACCACATATGGATCCACCAGACTTCATTGCATGTCTATTCTTTTCAAAAAGCACATATGGATCCGCTAGAGTTCATTCCACGTCTGTTCTTTTCACAAACCACATATGGATCCACTAGTGTCATTGAAATGTGTGTTCTTTTCACAAACCACATATGGATCCAACAGTTTCATTCCATGTCTTTTCTTTTCATTAACCACATATGGATCCAACACAGCTAGAGTCATTGCATGTGTGTTCTTTTCACAAACCACATATGGATCCACCCGAGTCATTACATGTCTGTTCTTTTCATTAACCACAACTAGTGTCATTGCATGTCTGTTCTTTTCACAAACCACAAATGCATCTACCGGTGTCATGTCATGTGTGTTCTTTTCAGAATCGACATATGGATCCACTAGTGTCATTTCATGTGTGTTCTTTTCACAAACCACATATAGATCCACCTGTGTCATTGCATGTGTGTTCTTTTCACAAACCACATATGGATCCACCAGTGTCATTGCATGTGTGTTCTTTTCAGTAACCACATAAGGATCCACTAGTGTTATTGCATGTGTGTTCTTTTCATTAACCACATAAGGATGCACTAGTGTTATTGCATGTGTGTTCTTTTAATTAATCACATATGGATCCCCTAGTGCCATTGCATGTCTGTTCTTTTCATTAACCACAACTAGAGTCATTGCATGCGTTTTCTTTTCACAAACCACATATGGATCCACCAGAGTTCATTGTATGTCTGTTCTTGTAGCACCCCAATTGTCTAACAATTGTAATGCTACTGGTCCTAGTAAGATATTGGCCACTCCATAGAGATTATTGTTGCATCATAATTATATCATGCTCATGTCATCATGCCACCTTGCATTTGAGCATCATATAAAACCCATTTTCTTTTGGTTCTTCTCTCACATGCATTATTAATTGTATTTGCCTCTTGATATTGTATTTGGCTATTGATATATTGTTCAAATTCCCAAGTTGAGTTGGGGGCATATCTCTTATTTCCATTTCACCACCTTTCTCTCCCACCACCCTATAATTCCACCATCCCTTTAACAATGAGCTTGTCTTTCTTTTTCTTTGATATTTTAATTCTAGCTCATGTAGTTTGGGGTGGATTAAATCCTCTAAATTCTTTGCTTGGTTTTATTCCACTTCTTGGAAATGCATAAGATTAATGCCATCATATTATTATTGTTGTCACAAAATAAATAATGGTATTATTATTTTTGCATGGGCCCTGCAAGCTTCTCCACCACCTTTTACTGCCATTGGTTTTTCTTTGGTTTGAGTGGATCTTATCTTGGGAAAACCATCTACCTCCCTTACACCATCCTCATATTATCACCCATTTCTTTTCCTCTTATTTTATTCTCCATTCATGGACCATATGAGGCTTACCCCATAATTCTTTTCTTTTTCTTTCTCTTAGAATTCTTTTCACCTCCACCTCATGATCATTCTAGCCTCCACCATGCTCCACTTGGGATGGTCTTATCCACATTCCTTTCTTTTCTTTTATTTTATTCTTTTTCTACATATATGATCATATGAGCCTTATTCCACCTAATTCTTTTCTTCTTCTTTCTTTCTAGTTTCTTCTCTACATTAGCCCATGCAAGATCAAGCCAAGGTGTCTTCTTGGTTTAGCTCCATACACAAGATACAAATCTAAATATCTACTTAAATCTAACCTAGCCACTTTTACTCTCTCTCTCTCTCTAAATTCTTCTAAACCCTAGACCCTCTCTCTCTCTCTAGCTTGGCCTCCATGCCAAGCCCCTCTCTCTACCTGGCCCCACCCTAGCTAGCCCCTCCTCTCTCTAACCTAGCTAACCCAAAACCCTAACCCTAGCCATGTCTACCTAGCCCGAGCTAGCCCCTCCCTCTCTTCTCTCTCCCTCGTGCCAGCCCCACCCTGCAGCTGCACTACGCCAAGCCCCACCTGCAGTCCCTCCTGCCGCCGTCCAGCCCCCAGGACGAGCCCCAGCCTGGCCGAGCACGTGCTCGAGGGAAAAAGGGCAAAGCCCGAGCCCCCTTTTCCCTGCCGTGCACGCCTCCCTCTCCTCCTCCCTCTCCATTCTTTTCCTCCCTCCCCACGGCTCTCAGGGCTCGCCCAGATCCGCCCCAGAGCACCCCCTCCTTCCCCTTCTTCTCCTCCGACCTCACCACCCGCCTCGCCGGTCGCCGCCAGCTACACCGCGCCCCCGTCGTTCCTGTCCGGGAGCTCGACGTGGAAGAGGCCTGGGAGCTCGAGGACATCCCCCTGCTTCGCCCCGTGCACGCAGACGTGGACGAGAAGCTCCACCGCGTCGCCAGTACCTCGCCATCCCCGAAACCCTAGCCGACGGAGCGTCTGCCTCCCCGACGCTTCGCTGCTCCTCGCGCCGATCCAAGCCCACCAGCGAGCCCGCGGTGAGCATCTTCTTCTCCCTGACAACCTCCGCCGCGCCGTACCACTCTGGCCTCGCCGTGCGTTTGGTCGAGCGCTCTCCGCGCGCCAGAGCTCGCCAGCATCTGCTACTTTCCCGCGCCACGCTCGCCCTATCTAGCCCGTGTCCACCTCCCTGACAGCTCCCCTAGCACGCCGCACTGGTTCGCCACCCCAGCGCGCACGCACACGTCCCCGGATCGAATCCCCGCCCTGCTCCGCGCGCCGAATTAGCGCCAGACGCGCGAAGACGATAAACAGTAGCCGCCTGTGGTCGTTTTGCAGAAAAACCCCTCCCCTTTTTAATTACTGCAGCCCACGCTCCAAACGGTCCCACCTGTCCGTCGCCCTGGCCTTCTTGCAGAAAATACCCCGGCTTTCCTAGCTGTAACCCGCGGTCCAGCTGGTGCCCCCACCAGTCAGCCGCTGGGGCCATTCCCCACTGGCACGTGGCCCCTTCCGCGCTAGCCCGCCTGTCAGCGTCCGTGGCTAGCCCAGTCCGCGTGCAAAACGCGTTTCCTCGCACACGTGGCCCCAGTCCGCGCAGGCCCACCAGTCAGCGTCTGGGGTTGATATCGCCTGGGTATAAAAAGTTTTTCGCTGAGTCTGTTTTTATTCAAATCTTTTCCAAATTAATTTAAATTCAAATTCTTTTCAGATTTAAATGATTTTTGAAATACAACTCCAAATAATACATATAATATATGTTTTGGAATCAGAAAAATGAGAGGAATTCAAATATGCCCTTCAAAATATATTTTGAACACTTTAATTTCGAGTTAATCAAAATTACAAGAAAATGCCCTTTTCCTTATTTAATTAATAACTTTTGTTTATAACTCCAAATTTGACAAATGATATGTGTAAATCGATCAGCGCGACGAGCCCGTTCTATTTATGCAATCCTTGTTCTGAATTGAAGCATGCATCATGTCAACTTTAAAATTCTGAACTGTTTATGACAATGAAACTTGGGCAAATAAATAATAAAGTGCTTTATTTCTTGTATCCAGACCTCACCTTTGCCATGCTACTTTAATGCCATGTAAATTGTGCATCATTCATCATGGCATGCTTGGTTGCTTGTTGCATTTCAATTTATATGCTTGCGCACTTTATTTATGTTGGCCCTTGTTTGTTTGGTTCTTCTTTGAATAGACGTCCAGCAGGAGGTTTACCAGGAATCACAGGAGTATTACCCAGATCCATCTCTCGCTTCAACTGAGCTGCCAGGCAAGCACTACCACATGCTTGCATACATACAGTACCTATTGCCTCTATCTTATTCTTGCATCATTGAGTCGCGATTGCATTAAATTGAATCCCAAGTACTGCATAGCCTTTACTTTTAAACCACACTAAGCTTGTTCCGGTCCCATGAGCCATTACTACAGGAGTTGTTTGAGCCATGCGAGTCGTAGAAAAGCATGAGTAGGGTATGTGAGTGTCTGATGGATAATGAGGTACCTAAACAACATAACCTGAGTAGTAATGGGACAACTAATGAAAGAGGCACCGGTGAGCAATATCTGCTATTTGGTTTTTCATGCTCACTTGTGTCCCGTAGGACACCGAGTACTTGATTCCTATTCCTTGACTATTCGCACTATCCACATCCGGGAGGCCTATGGACCCCCCTGAGCTAGAACTTGATTCATTCTTATTTCTTGGGGCCACAATTAGTTTGGGGTTTTATTACTTTTCTGTACTTATGCCATGTTACTGCTTTATTTAAGATTGTGCGTGGAGCACCTGTACTGTTTTGGATCATGGAATGTTTTCGCGGTATCGACAAGCCCAGTCACAATTTCGGGTTCCCAGTCGTTTATAGCCATTGACACAAACCTTGGGTCCGTCTCGGAGCCGGCCAGCTTCGTTGCGGGTAGCTTAATGGGGTGGCCCCCTGAAATATTTCTGAATCCTGTGATTGCTTTGTCGTGAATGCCTCGTTGGGTTTTGATTTGGTTTTTCCGAGGTTGATCGAGTGTGTGTTGCTATTCGTGCACCCCTGCAGGGTAAATCTTTCTGAAAGCCGTGTCCGCGGTTATGGACGACTTGGAGCACAGTTTCTCGATCATAGACAAGTATAACTAAAGTATCGCCTTTAAATTGACTAAGTACTTGACTAGTAAAGAGTGCAATACTCATGGAATGGTTAATAAAACTTCCAACGGATGATGGGGTTGTTCGTCCGCTTCCTCGTTGGTAAGCGAGGAGGAGGATGGATCTGTTAACTATACTATTATAACTGTTGTTCTTAATTCACGGACTTCCGTCTATCATTGGTTAGGCGGAAGGTTAGCGGGTCTCTATAGAATTGCTATGTATTATCTTTTGTTGCAATTGCGTCACCCCAGGTTGTGTCCCCTTTAGCGGCATAAAGACTTGCTGAGTACCCCTAGGGTCTCACACGATAAATTGTTTGATTCAGATGAACAGGTGTACCCGCAAGATGGATACTGGGTGGAAGAGACAGATGATGTTGGCAACGATCATTCGGTGTAGAGATTCCGGGAACCGGGATCCGTGTGATCTGTGGGCGGGATGTGTTTATTTATGGGGCATCTTATGCCAATTTGCTTCTTATCCGTACTCGGATCTTGTTTTTTCCGCTTCCGCCTGATACTCTGATGTGTGATGTATGAGGAGCTATCCTAAATTATTATATCTATCTAGGATGTTTGGATCTTGCCGTATGGCGTTGCACTATTTCTATTTCTTATTAGATGGAATGGCTCTGATGTACTGTTGTATGTGGCTTGCATACACACTCACTTGTGGATGTAGTTGATCCCTTCGCCTGCCGATAACGCCGCTCGTTCTTGTCCCGTTGTCTGAAAGTGGTTAGGACGGCCGAAAGGTCTACCGTGAGTGGCCCTAGGCCCACCGTACTATTTTAAACCACTTTCGTTCATCCAGGCATTAACTAAGAGCGTAATTCACCGAGGTAGTTACAATTGGTATCAGAGCCATCCCGCCCTTCAGGGTCTCAGCCAAAATGGTCGTTGTCTGTCTAGCAAATATTTTGGTAGTTATGTATATTAGGGAAAACAAACGTGAGAGTAGGACTGCTTCCATTTT
>CAJUXJ010001288.1:0-42374 GCA_910589775.1 Avena eriantha
GAGATCAGCGGAGCTTCACCGCGAGCCAAGGGAGCGAGAGTCGTCGCCGTCCGTGTTGGAAGGATCACGAGGAGGAGCTGCACCTCGTCGTCCACACCACCGCCTCGGGGGACCACTGGACCACCGCCGTGCGTCGCCACCCGACGCCGCCGCCACTGTTCATCGTCATCGACGAGTCACACACCACCCGCAGGTGAGTCTCTTTCGTTCCTGCCCGTTAGATCGGAATCCGACGGTGTAGATTAGATCATCCTACCGAATCGGTACCACCCTATCGCATCGTGCCGCGTGGTAGTGCCGCGTCAGCGTCCTGAGTCAGCGCCGTGTCAGCCGGCCCGACCCAATCCCGAGCCGCCACTTGTCGCCGTGTAGCTTTCCGCCGTTATATTTTTTTAAATCGGCAGAATCGATTTAATCGCGTTTAATTCATAGTAAATCAAGTTTTTGTCCAAAAATTGCGTATAATATACGTTGGATTCGTAAAATTGAGTGAAACACAGATCTGAAAAATATTACTGGTTTACTGTAGTAATCTTGTGGTAGCATTTAATGTCTAGATTGGACTATTTTAATTCTAGAAAATATCCGTAACTCCATTTTAGTTGATTCTTGTTGCATTGGCTTTGTATCTACGAGATCTTCTGTGGAAAATTGAGATATCATGCTTAGAGTGTTTAGATCTGTTTCGAGATAGATTGGAAGTGTAGATCTGTTTATGAGCCTATTTAATTAAGTATTAATCCAAAATACTTAAAATCTATGGGAAATCGATACTAATGACATCCACAACTCATGAAAACCCCTGAATAAAACTCTTGGTAGAAATCGAACCCATCCTTGCATATTACCATGTTACATGCATGCATAATTATCTTCGTGGCATTGTTTGTGCAAATTGTGATTGGATCTATGTTTGTGTTTTGTTAGATTGTTCGGAGTGCGCTGAGGAGTATTGTTGTGTAGAGTGCTGCTCGGATCAAGGCAAGTTACACCACTTGTACATACTATGTCCCAGTTTTTGACTATGCATGTTTGACTTTCAAATCTTGTAGTATGCATGTGTAGGTCTTTAGTAGATTTTCTTATTACTATTTTTGCAAGTGCGGTTTTGTAGTATGCCATGAGTAGCTTTATACTTAGGATTTCCGTCCTATTAGGTTTCCCTTTTTTTGCTAATTATTGCTTGCTATGCTATATATACTAAGTACAGTTGGGGGGTTCGAAAGACTCAAAAAATTTCTAAGTATGAGAGCTATCTCGAGCGAGCTTTTCTTCTCAAAACCCCCCTTAAAAATAAAACTAAGTTTTCTTCTGGGCGGAATGGTTGTCAGGACAACAAGTGGAATTTTGGTGGAGGACGGCCGCCCAGGAATCAAAGAAGTCTGTCATGTTTCATAATTCAGAAGCTTCCAGTGCAACCACAATACATATGGGCTCTGTATTTGCTTAGTACTTTGTGGGAAACCTCACCGGGGGTACCAATATTTGGAGGTTCTTGGCACGGTTGGATCCAGCTGGTAGAGGGGCTACTAAGGGAAGGCTTTGCCATGGTCTTGTTTGTAAAAGGACTTGAGCGTGGATTGCGGGGAAAGTGCACAAACTCTCGAGAGTATTGCAATCTGATCGATCAACCGAGTTCACAGAAAAGAACACTTTGAGCATCTGAAGGATGGAGCCTCTGAAAGTTCTTCCTCTCTGTTTTCCAAACTTAAAGTTTTACAACCCCACTGCGTGAGTAATATCGCCATTGGGTGGGATTTTGGGGACTTGGTGCGTAATATCCAAGTGCTAGGTTAATTGGACACTTGGTGAGTAATATCCACGTGTTCCACTCGACCCTATACTACTTATCAATGTTTACAAAGTAGGGTAAACTCTTCTTATTTTCTTCTTACTTAGAGAAAATTGGCCTTATGCAAAAGAACCGCAAAGCCTACACTTAGCCTTGCATGTAGAGATAGTCTTATTCTTTTCTTGGTGTAATTTGCCAATACATTCAAAGTATTAACCCAACTTGTTGGTTGCACGTCTTATGTGTAGAATCCGAAGACTGAAAGGTGCGTAGGGATTGCGGGTCTTCATGCAACTAGCCTGAGGCGTTGATGGACTCAAGTTTTACTTAGTTTCTGCTGTTTTATTTGAGATAGCTATAAGCTATGCAAGTTGTAATAAATATACTCTTGATTATTCGTGTAATATGACTTGTGTTTTACATGGTATTCATCGACTGTGAAGTGCTAGCTATTTATCCATGGACTAGCATGTTAATCACAGGGACTTAGGATCTTTAACGATCCGAGGACACAAAAAACCATGTTCAAGAACCCTGGCAGCATGCTGGGATCCAACTGCAGCATGCATTCTACCACTAGCTTGAAAGATATTGCATCACCACACCTCATCGGATGTATGTGTGTCTATTAGTATGCAGTTATGCCACCACAGCATGTGTGTTCTTTTCATAAAGCACATGGGTCCACTAAAGTTCATTGCTTGTGTATTCTTTCATAAAGCACATGGATCCACTAGAGTTCATTGCATGTGTATTCTTTTCATAAACCATGTGGATCCACTAGAGTTTATTGCATGTGTGTTCTTTTTGATGGGTTCGTAGCGTGGAAAACAAAAAAATTCTACCGCAAGAACGAACAAAACCCAGATCTAATCTAGATAAAAGCCAAGATCTAATCTATTAGACATGTGCAACGAGATAGATAGGAACTAACCCTCGTAGATCCGAAAGCGTTAACGAGATTAGATCTCGTGGTTGATGTAGTCGATCACTTGCCGATCTCAAGATCGTGTGGACGATCCTTCCGGCGTCGCGTTCTGGCAGCGCTTCCGCAGTCGGTCAAGTGGACGATCCTTCCGGTGTCGCGTTTGGCAGCGCTTCCGCAGTCGGTCACACGTGCGGAGTCGAAGCAGACCTTCCTCTCCTCGTTCCAGCGAGCAGCGGAGGTAGTAGATCTTCTCTACGGAGACTCCAAGAAACCTTCCAGAACCTTCCGGAACATTCTGAAACCTTCTAGAACCCTCATACAAATACTCCGGAACATTTCCTAACTCAGAAAATGATCCCCAATATATGAATCTTATTCTCCGGACCATTCCGGATCTCCTCGTGATGTCCCGAATCCAATCCGAGACTCCGAACAACATTCGGTCTCCAACGCATATTCCATATTTACTTAAAACAACTTCGAACCTTAAGTGTGTCACCCTACGGTTCGTGAATATGCAGACATGACAGAGACACATCTCCTATCAATAACCATCAGCAGGACCTGGAGATCCATAATGGCTCCCACATACTCAACGATGACTTCGTGATCGATTGAACCATTTACATACGAAACCAATTCCCTTTGTCACGCGATACTATACTTATCCGAGGTTTGATCGTCGGTATCTCCATACCTAGTTCTACCTCGTTACTGATAAGTACTCTTTACTCGTTCCGTGATATGTCATCCCTTGTGACCCAGTCACATGCTTGCAAGCTAACTAGATGACATTCCACCGAGAGGGCCCAGAGCATATCTATCCGTGTTATGGATGGACAAATCCCAATCTTGGTCCATGCGCTTCAACACATACTTTCAGAATATCCGATGATGGTGATTAACACACAACCTCATGGTCGAAGGATTAGGTTACTATGCATTTAAAAGCTTACAGCAATACGAACTTAATGACTTGATCTTATGCTACGCTTACTATGGGTGTGTGTCCATCACATCATTCTCCTAATGATATAACCTTGTTATTAATCACATCCAATGTCCATGATCAGGAAACCATGATCATCAATTAATCAACAAGCTAGTTCAACAAGAGGCTTACTAGGGACTCTCTTATGTTTACAAAACACACATGTATTAGTGTTTCCTAATAATACAATTATAGCATGGGATGTAAACATTCATCATAAACACAAAGATATAATAATAACTACTTTTATTATTGCCTCTTGGGCATATCTCCAACAGTCTCCCACTTGCACTAGAGTCAATAATCTAGATTACATGGTAATATACCGAACACCCATGGCGTTCTGGTGTTGGTCATGCTTTGCCCTAGGGAGAGGTTTAGTCAACGGATCTGCCACATTCAGATCAGTGTGTACTTTGCAAATCTTTATGTCACCATCTCGGACATACTCGCGAATAGCGTGGAAACGTAGCTTGATGTGCTTCAGCTTGCTATGTGACCTTGGCTCCTGTGCATTAGCTATGGCACCTGTGTTGTCACAGTAGATGGCCATCGGGTCCAACACACTGGGAACCACGCCAAGTTCAGTAATGAATTCCTTCATCCAAACTGCTTCTTGTGCAGCCTCCGAAGCAGCTATGTATTCCGATTCAGTTGAAGATTTCGCCACAACGCTTTGCTTCGCACTCCTCTAGCTCACTGCAGCACCATTCAAAATAATACGTATCCCGACTGTGACTTCGAGTCATCCGGATCGGTGTTCCAACTAGCATCGGTGTAACCGTTTACAACAAGCTGTTCATCACCTCCATAAGAAAGAACCATATCCTTAGTCCTATTTGGGTACTTTAGGATATTCTTGACCGCTGTCCAGTTGCTCCATTCCAGGATCACTTTGATATTGCTAGTCAAACTAATAGCATGTGCTATAACCGGTCTTGTACACAGCATGGCATACATGATAGAACCTATGGCTGAGGGCATAGGGAATATTATTCATTTTCTCTCTATCTTCTGCCGTAGCTGGACTTTGAGTTTTACTCAAGGTCTTACCTGACAACATGGGCACGAACCCTTTCTTGCTATCTTCCATTCTAAACTTCTTTAGAACTTCGTCCATGTATGTACTTTGTGAAAGCGCTATTAGGCGTCTTAATCTATCTCTATAAATCTTGATGCCTAGAATGCATGCCGCTTCGCCAAGATCCTTCATTGAAAACTATTATTCAAATAGGTTTTGACGCTATTAAGAAGTTCTATATCATTCCCAATCAACAATATGTCATCTACCATATAGTACTAGGAATGCTACAGAGCTCCCCACTCACTTTCTTGTAAATACAAGCTTCTCCATAAGTTTGTATAAATCCAAAGTTTTTGATTACTTTATCAAAACGTTGATTCCAACTCCGGGATGCTTGCTTCAGTCCATAAATGGAGCGCTGAAGCTTGCATACCTTGTCGGCATCTTTAGGATCGACAAAACCCTTGGGTTGTACCATATACAACTCTTCCTCAATGTCACCGTTAAGGAACGCCGTTTTGACATCCATCTGCCAAATCTCATAATCGAAATGTGCAGCAATTGCGAACAAAATCCTCACAGACTTTAGCTTCGCTACTGGTGAGAAAGTCTCATCATAGTCAACTCCTTGAATTTTTCGGAACCCTTTCGCGACAAGTCGAGCTTTATAGACGGTAAACATTACCATCAGCATCTGTTTTTCTCTTGAAAATCCATTGTTCTCGACAGCCTTACGGCCATCCGGGTAAGTCCACCAAAGTCCACACTTGGTTTTCGTACATGGATCCCATTTCGGATTTCATGGCTTCTAGCCATTTGTCGGAATCTGGGCTCACCATAGCTTCTTCATACGTCGCAGGGTCATCAGCGTTGTCCACCAACATGGACATTCAAGGCAGAGTCATACCATCAGGAGTGGTACGAACTCTCGTTGACCTGCGAGGTTCACTAGTAACTTTGTTTGAAGTTTCATGATCATTATCATTAGCTTCCTCTTCAATTGGTGCAGGTGGCACAAAAACATCTTCCGGTGCTTGCTACTCTCAAATCCGAGAGAAGGTTCAATAACCTCATCGAGTTCTACTTTCCTTCCAGTCACCTCCTTCGAGAGAAACTCCTTCTCAAGAAAGGATCTATTCTTGGCAACGAAAACTTTGCCTTCGGATCTATGATAGAAGGTATACCCAATTGTTTCCTTTAGGGTATCCTATGAAGACGCATTTCTCCGCTTTGGGTTCTAGCTTATCAGGTTGTAACTTCTTTACATATGCTTCGCAACCCCAAACTTTAAGGAAACGACAACTTAGGTTTCTTACCAAACCACAATTCGTACGGGTGTCGTTTCAACGGATTTAGATGGTGCCCTATTTAAATTGAATGCGGCTGTCTCTAATGCATAGCCCCAAAATGATAACGGTAAATCTGTAAAAGAGACATCATAGACCGAACCATATCTAAGAGAGTTCGATTACGACATTCGGACACACCATTACGCTATGGTGTTCCTGGCGGTGTCAACGGCGAAAGTATTCCACATTTCTTTAAATGCATGCCAAACTCATAACTCAGATATTCACCTCCGCGGTCAAGAATGCAGAAACTTAATCTTCTTGTTACGATGATTTTCCACTTCACTTGAAATTCCTTAAACTTCTCGAAAGTTTCGGACTTATGTTTCCATAAATAGACATACCCATATCTACTAAAGTCATCCGTGTGAAAGTGAGAACATAACGATATCCACCACGTGATGCTACACTCATTGGACCACACACATCGGTATGTATTATTTCCAATAAGTCTGTAGCTCGCTCCATTATTCCAGAGAATGGAGTCTTAGTCATTTTTCCCATTAGACATACTTCGCATCTTTCAAGTGATTCAAAATCAAGTGGTTTCAAGAAGTCCATCAGAATGGGGTTTCTTTATATGCTTCACTCCAATGTGACCAGACGACAGTGCCCACATGTATGTAGAATTATCATTCCAATTTTATTCGTTTAGCATCTATGTGTGAAATGTGTATCACTACTATCGAGATTCAGTAAGAATAAACTATTCATCTCAGGTGCATTACCATAAGGAGATATTACTCATATAAATCGAACAACCTTTATTTCTTGGACTTTAAAGAGTAACCATCTTGCAATAACAGGATCCAGATATAATGTTCATGCTTAACCGCAAGGCACCAAATAACAATTATTTAAATTTAAAACTAATCCCGAAGGTAGATGTAGAGGGAGCGTGCCGACGGCGATCACATCAACCTTGGAGCCATTTCCAACGCGCATCGTCACCTCGTCTCTTGCCAGTCTTCGTTTATTCCGCAGCTCCTGTTCGAGTTAAAAATATGAGCCGCCGAACCAGTATCAAATACCCAGGCACTACTACGATTACTAGTAAGAGACACATCTATAACACATATATCAAATATACCTTTCTTCTTGATGTTGCCGTTCTTCGATCCGCCAGGTACTTGGGGCAGTTATGCTTCCCAGTGACCAGCACCCTTGCAGTAGAAGCACTCAGTCTCAGGATTAGGACCAACCTTGGGCTTCTTAGCAGGTTGCGGCAGCTTTCTTGCCGTCCTTCTTGAAGTTGCCCTGTTCTTAGGCTTGCCCTGTCTCTGAAATTTGTGGTCTTATGACCATCAACACTTGGTGCTCCTTCTTGATCTCCACTTCAGCAGTTTTCAGCATGGACGACAGTTCAGGCAACGTCTTGTTCATGCAGTGCATGTTGTAGTTCATCACAAAGTTCTTGTAACTTGGTGGCAATGATTGGAGGAGACGGTGAATCCCCAACTCATTAGGAATCGATATTCCCAACTCTTGGAGCTTGTTTGCGTACCCAGACATGGTGAGCACGTGCTCGCTAACGGAGCTTCCCTCTTCCATTTACAGTTAAAGAACTTTTCGGAGGACTCATAGCTCTCCATGGCCGCGCGAGTCTCAAAATTAGCCTGAGCTTCTTAATGATCTCGAACGGGTCGTGGTTGCTCAAAACGCTTTGGAGCTCCGCTTCTAAACCATACAGGATGGCACACTGAACTGTGGAGTAATGATTTTTCCGAGTGGCGTAAACATTCTTTTCGTCATCGGTGGCATTATCTGCAGGTGGGTCACCTAGCGGTGCTTCGAGCACATAGGTCAACTGACCAGCCCTGAGGACGATCTTCAGTCCATGGAACCAGTCCGTGGAAATTGCTTCCATTGTTCTTAAGCTTTTCTTTCTCTAGGAACGCATTGAAATTGATGGAGGGGGTCGCCATAATCTACAAACAATTTGCAAGTAGTTTAGACTAAGTTTATGACAAATTGAGTTCAAATATTAATTCTTAAACTAACTAGGTGAACTCCCACTCAAACCAACATCCCTCACATTTGTCTTAGTGATTACACGAACCAAGTCCACTACACAAGTCCGATCTTCACGAGAGAAGATGGTAGTTTCATCGGCGAAACAATCTTCATGTTCATCATATCATTTATATGACTCATGCTCTACCTTTCGGTATTCCGTGTTTCGAGACCATGTCTGTACATGCTAGGCTCGTCAAGACAACCTTAGTTTCTGCATGTGCAAATCTGGGCTTGCACCCGTTGTATGCACACGTAGAATCTATCACATCGATCATCACGAGATGCCTTCGAAACGACGAGTCTTAACAACGGTGCCAAACTAAGGGTGAACACTTTATTACTTGATATTTAGTGAGAGGGATCATCTTATAATGCTACCGTCGCGATCTAAGCAATACAAGATGCATAAAGGATTAACATCACAGGCAATTCATAATTAGTGTGATATGATATGGCCCTTTCTTCTTGCGCCTTTGATCTCCATCTCCAAAGCACGAACATGATCTCCATCATCACCAGCATTGCGTCAAGGTCAGTGGCGCCGCTTCATGGTTGTCCATCATCACCAGCAACTATTACAACTACTTGGAATAAAGCTATTACAAGATGAATAGACACGCAGGTCTTAACAGAATTAAAGACAACCATTAGGCTCCTGCCGGTTGCCATATTACAACAAGGATCATTGCATACATCAAATACAATCACAATCACATGATGGCCATATCACATCACAAAACCCCTGCAAAAACAAGTTAGACGCCTCTAATTTTCTTTGCATGTTTTACGTGGTTTGGGGCTTTCGCATAAGACCGATCTTACCTACGAACAAGGACCACAACGTTGATACAAGTGTTGTCAGATGCTCATTGTAAATTGAATCTTAACTATGGTGGGAGAGACAGACACCCGCAAAGCCACTTGTGCAAAGCAAGTTGCATGTCAAGCGTGGAACAAGTCTCATGTGCGATGACATGTAATGTTAGCCCGAGCCGCTTCATCCCACCATGCCGCAAGATGCAAAGTACACGCTAAGACACCGACAACAAAAGCATCAACGCCCACAAAAACATTGTGTTCTACTCGTGCAACAGATCTACGCATAGATACGGCTCTGATACCACTGATGGGTTCGTACCATGGAAAACAAAAAAATTCTACCGCAAGAACGAACAAAACCTAGATCTAATCTAGATAAAAGCCAAGATCAAATCTATTAGACATGTGCAACGAGATAGATAGGAACTAACCCTCGTAGATCCGAAAGCGTTAACGAAATTAGATCTCGTGGTTGATGTAGTCGATCACTTGCCGATCTCAAGATCGTGTGGACGATCCTTCCGGCGTCGCGTTCCGGCAGCGCTTCCGCAGTCGGTCAAGTGGACGATCCTTCCGGCGCCGCGTTTCGGCAGCGCTTCCGTAGTCGGTCACACGTGCGGAGTCGAAGCAGACCTTCCTCTCCTCGTTCCAGCGAGCAGCGGAGGTAGTAGATCTTCTCTACGGAATCCCAGCAGCACGACGGCTTGGTGGTGGTGGTGGAGTAGAGAATTCTGCAGGGCTTCACCTATGCCTGTGCAGAAGAAAGGAGGAGAGAGGCGGCAGAGATTGGGAGTTTGTGGAGCAGGGCTTGGATGGGGTGCCCCTGCCCCTCTATTTAAAGGGGGTGAGGCGCCATGGGAGGGGGATTCCTTGTAGGACTCCCCTCCCTCTAGGGCCGGCGGATTGGGGAGGGGGGAGGAGTCCTCCTCCCCCACGACTCCTAGTCTTGACCCACCAGGACTCCTTGATCCCTTCCTTGGTTTTCAAGCAAACTCCAAGAAACCTTCCAGAACCTTCCGGAACATTCCGAAACCTTCTAGAACCCTCATACAAATACTCCGGAACATTTCCTAACTCAGAAATGATCCCCAATATAATCTTATTCTCCGGACCATTCCAGATCTCCTCGTGATGTCCCGAATCCAATCCGAGACTCCGAACAACATTCGGTCTCCAACGCATATTCCATATCTACTGAAAACAACTTCGAACCTTAAGTGTGTCACCCTACGGTTCGTGAATATGCAGACATGACAGAGACACATCTCCTATCAATAACCATCAGCGGGACCTGGAGATCCATAATGGCTCCTACATACTCAACGATGACTTCGTGACCGATTGAACCATTTACATACGAAACCAATTCCCTTTGTCACGCGATACTATACTTATCCGAGGTTTGATCGTCGGTATCTCCATACCTAGTTCTACCTCGTTACTGATAAGTACTCTTTACTCATTCCGTGATATGTCATCCCTTGTGACCCAGTCACATGCTTGCAAGCTAACTAGATGACATTCCACCGAGAGGGCCCAGAGCATATCTATCCGTCATATGGATGGACAAATCCCAATCTTGGTCCCTGCGCGGTTTGATGTCATCATAGTACCCATCCGGTGATGGTGATTAACACAACCTCATGGTCGAAGGATTAGGTTACTATGCATTTAAAAGATTATAGCAATACGAACTTAATGACTTGATCTTATGCTACGCTTACTATGGGTGTGTGTCCATTACATCTCTCTCCTAATGATATAACCTTGTTATTAATCACATCCAATGTCCATGATCAGGAAACCACGATCATCAATTAATCAACAAGCTAGTTCAACAAGAGGCTTACTAGGGACTCTCTTATGTTTACAAAACACACAAGTATTAGTGTTTCCTAATAATACAATTATAGCATGGGATGTAAACATTCATCATAAACACAAAGATATAATAATAACCACTTTTATTATTGCCTCTTGGGCATATCTCCAACAGTTTTCATAAATTACATGGATCCACTAGAGTTCATTGGATGTGTGTTCTTTTCATAAACCACATGGATCCACTAGAGTTCATTGGATGTGTGTGTGTATCAGTGTGCATCATTGTGGTTTTAGGAAAAGAACACATGCAGTGATTCCACTCCAGCATGTGGTGTCCAGGAACCCCTGCAGCATTCTGGGATCCAAGTGCAGCATGCATTCTACCACCAGCTTGAAAGGTGTTGCATCACCACACCTCACTAGATGTATGTGGGTATCAGTGTGCACTATTGTGGTTTTAGGAAAAGAACACATGTAGTGATCCCACCACAACATGTTTGTTCTTTTCATAAAGCACATGGCACCACTAGAGTTCATTGCATGTGTATTCTTTTCATAAAGCACATGGATCCACTAGAGTTCATTGCATGTGTGTTCTTTTCATAAACCACGTGGATCCACTAGATTTCATTGCATGTGTGTTCTTTTCATAAATCGCATGGATCCACTAGAGTTCATTGCATGTGTGTTCTTTTCATAAACCACATGGATCCACTAGAGTTCATTGGATGTGTGTTCTTTTCATAAACCACATGTCCACTAGAGTTCATTGCATGTGTGTTCTTTTCATAAACCACATGGATCCACTAATGGTGGCTGTTAGATCGAGTCTTCTAGAAGGCATGCCCCAACACACTTGTTCTGCATGACGATTGTTACATACCGTTCGATCGGGGCGCTTGGACGATTGGGATGGCTCTTCGTAAGAGCGATCCACGAGTAGGCTGTTCCGCGTGATGATTGGCCACGCTCAGTTTCCGCTTGCTCCGGACAAACTAGCAACACCGCGTGCTCCCCTTTTGCTAGTGTCACGTGTTCCGTGGGCCACCTGCTAGTGTCACATCCCCTCTACCACTCTTGCTCCCCATACTTCTCTTCCTTTCCCTCGAAGCCACTTTCCCCACTTCTCTCCCATCCTGCGGCAAGCCGACGACGCCTCCAGCGATCTCTCCCGTAGCCACCCTAGTCCCCCACCCCCTTTTGCAATGGGTTCAAGGGGAGACGATAAGGAAACGTGTCGTGACGACATGGACGGTGATTTCTATGTGAGTCGTCTCATCTCTAACATTTGTGGCCATTTATATATTTTGAGCTAGATCTACTCTGATTACTCATGCACGTATGATGTGTTAGGCCAACCAAACAATGTACGACTCCGACTATCACGGTTCAGTGGAGGAAGGCAGTCGTCCGCTATGTCAACATGGATATGTTCTCGCTAAATTTGTAGCGTTCGAAGGACAAAACATAGGAAGGAGGTTTTTAGGGTGTCAAGGACATGGTGCAATGTTGCCATGCAGAATTTGCGGTGTTGTCAAATGGGTAGATCCAGAGTGGCCCAAATCGATGCAGAAAACGTTGGACAAACTATGGAATATGACTGTCGAGTTGAAAGAATCCATTGTCCTCTCACTTCTTCAGAGTGCTGAGATGAAGTTATTTGACCATGTTGACACAACCAGGCTTAACCGAGATCTCAGGAGGGTGCAAGACAGGTTAGCAAAGTCGAGAAGGGGAGGGATGTGGCATTGGCCCTGAATGCTAAAGCAGAGCAAAAGCTGACTCAAGAAAGGAATGAACTTCACCAGGCCAAAGTCTTGCAGTTCACAACTACGGGTATTGACAAGTGCATGAGGATAAATGCAGAGAAACAATTGAAGTTGTACAAGGAAGATGCTAAAAGGACGGAGCAGACGATTCGATCATTGCTCTCGCAGGATGATGTGTATCGGGATAATATTAGGAAGATCAAGAATATGTGTGATAACTAATTATATTTAGCTTGAGCTCCAAGCTTTTTTAAGTTGTAATAGTAGTACTTGTTGACCTAGCGGCCTGAACTAGTGGTCTCAGAGTCGTGGGAGAAAAAATTGGTCGCTTGTTAATCTATTTTAGCCCTCCATTACTTCCTTCTGTCTAATGATGGTGGTATTATGACTTTTGTGGTTTGTTTAAATGTAATCTGCGTGGATTGTGCCGCATGAAAATGGCACGTCCACAATTTATAAAGTGGAAGCACATACACCCTGTTACTGGATATCCAGGAGCTTCACCAGACGGGCTCAAGATTAGGCCAAAAAGTGGTGCCGATTTCCTCATTATCTAGGAATTATCGGTTGCCATTGCTATTTATGTTGCCATGTCATTGTGCAGTAGCTGAAATAAGTTTGCTGCTTCGTGGAGTGTGGCAGCTTGAATAATTTATTTCTGTGCCACTAACATTCCATCAAATTTGGAGACATCCTGTCCCTCAGCAATCGTGGAACCGGTGCTGCGTGTTTTCAGATAGTAGTGGCACAATCACAATTTCAGATTCAACTAGTGACTCGACCGTTTCCAAACCTCAAGTCGCGGTACATTTTACCCCGAGAACGTGTGTAGATTTTTTCGACCGACAAGTTCCACGCACAGAGCTCCAGAATTTAACCGAATTACATATATTGGTTCAAGTTCAACACATTATTATGCATCTTCATTGCCATCAGCCTTCTTCCCCTGCCTGGGTGCCAAGCCTTCATGTCCACTGGCTTCTTCTTTTCCTACCTTCTTCCTCTTCCTTTGTGCCAATTTTCTTAGCTTCACATACTCTGCATCGTCGGGACAATCAGCACCAGAATCGTGTCCAGCATCATCACTCCACTCGTTTTTATTTTATTCTAGTGGCAAAATGACTGACACGATAGTCATGTTTCTAACCTTGCAGTGCTTCCTTCCAAAGAAACTGGACTATTGCATAACTGCCTAATATCTACAGAGTAAACAAAACAAAAATTACAATTCAGCACAAATATGCAAACCCCCAAGAGACTTTTTCTTACCAGGAGCTAATTGGGTTCGAGCGAGCACCTTGTCTAAGAATAGCAGGGCGACTCCTAGTTGCAGCAGCTTCCACATCCATTACATCACAATTCAACATAAACATGCAAGCTGAAGCATACCTTTTCATCAACCCAATTAGCTGACTATCACACGTTAGAGGAACCATGATGCCTCGTTCGTCCATGAAGCTGAACTTTGCGGACTGCTTCAGCCCTATTTCAGCATGTTTACACAAAGCATCAACCATACCAAGGATAGTGCAGATCCGTGCAGGCGCTTCTTCCATTGTGAAATAATGGTGTCCCGACCACTTGCCCTTCACCCCTTCTGATTTAAAGTCGTAGCTGAAGAGGGCTACCGTAACCAGGTAAGGGTGGTCCACGGAGATCCCACTTGACAGAAAACTGTGGACAAAAAATGTTTGTCAATGTTGGTCTAGCTAAACATATCTAGGTTCAATAGCCAGCTTAGTAGTTATAGTTAGTGCGAATAGCAAAGAGAAGAGTAGATCACCTGCATGTAGCCAGAAATTCTTCCTCCTTGGTCGTAGGATCTGCCATCCTCCATGCTGCTCAGCTCGTTGATGGCAGAGGCGGGCTAGAGGATCGCAACGGCGGCGGAGGCGTGTGGCATTGGAGCTCGGGATCAACGAATGGGCGCAACAACTTGGCGCCGGAAGTAAAATTTCCGAAGGGATCGTTCTGCTTGGAGGGTCGATTTCGATGCCACCGGTGCTAGGGGAAATGACGGAGTGGATTTTTTAAATTGGTCAACGCACCAATCCACTTAGTTCCTCGATTTTCCTAAGAGGTTGCCACGTTGGCGCTTAAATCACGGATAGATGACCAACATGTGGGTCCCAACCATCTACTTCAGAGAGTAGTTTAACGGAATGTTTGAATTTGGTAGGGGTGAGATGAGTTTGCCTCGAATTGGCCCCTCTTGGTAGTAGGCAGCCCAACTTTGCGAAACACGGCAATTACGGGCAACTTGGTTACCGTGATGCACTCGCCCGGGAACTTTCGGGACGCAAAGGAACATGACCCCCAATAGGACCATGTGGCTAGGGAATGTGGGAGGGAAAACCCTAACTTGGGACGGGGGTTCCTCCCTTCACCACCGCCCCCTTTTTGGAGGAGGGGTAAGGGGGTCCTACCACCCCACCATGATCGCACCACCCTTGACTCTCAGAGCTGCCTCTCCTCTACGTATCTTCCATATAAGCTCTTGTTCATCTATTTCATGTTAGGCGAAGCCCTGCAAATTTCTTCATCCACCATAGTAGTGCTGCCGGATTCTCGCGATATATTCTCTCTCTATTGTAGGATCAAGAAGAGGGAGGGATTACCGCAGCGGAACATGTGGATATCACGGAGGTGCCGTATGTTTAGTACGAGGATCTAGAAGGTCAAGATCTACATCGGTTTGAACCGACGCAAGTGAACGACTACATCGCCCACATTCTATTGATCGTTCAACACTCGTGTTCTTCAAGGGTAAGTAAATTAGATATATTCTACTTTTTACTTGCATCTAGTAGATTAGATGTTGTGGGGTTTCCTCTTGCTATTCCGTAGGATTTTATCTCCATGCAACATACCCATCAGTGGTACCAGAGCTAGATCTATGCATAGATGTATGGTACGAGTAAAAGACTATGATGTAGTGGTGTTGATGAGAATGTTACTATGGTGTACTATTGGATGTGTTGAGGGATAGTTAGATGAAGCGGCCCAGACCGACTTTACTCGTACACTTACGTGAGAAGCATACATGAGACGGGTTCCACGACTAACATGCAACTTGTATTGCATAAGTGGCTGACGGGTTTTTTTCTCTCTTTCTATAGTTAACATCTCTTTTCCAACGAAGAGCCTAAAAGGGTATAGTAGAGATAGTATATTCATCACTGTTATGGTTTATGCATAGAAAGAACGGTTCTTCTTCCTAATAAAAGCCCCAAACCATGTAAAACATGCAACAATAAAGTAGAGGCGTCTAACTTCTTTTTGTAGGGGCATGTGATGTGATACGGACAAAAGTCGATGATATTTTATATGAGATGTGATCATGTTTGTAGTAGTATCATGACTTGCACGTCGATGTGTTTGGCAACCGACATGAGCCTAGATGGTTGTCTTTATTTATTGTAAGGCCTGCATGCTAATGTTTAAACGCCATGTAAATTGCTTTACTTTATCGCTAGTATAGCAATAGTAGTACACGCAACAATATGGTGGAAGCAACCATGTTCTTGGTACCATTCTTGTGATGATGGTGATCACACTTTTCTTTGGAGATGGAGATCAAAGGGACGAGAAGAAAGGGAATGCCATGTCACATATTAAATTACATGAGATTTTGATTAAGATCGTAATGGTAGCATTATAATATGAATCCTCACACTAAAATATCAAGATTAATGTGTTCATCCATCAGTTAGCACCATTGCGAAAGTTTGCGCTTAAAAGCACCATGTGATGATCGGGTGTGATAGATTCTACGCTCACGTACAACGGGTGTAAGCCATGTTGCACATGTAGAAAACTTGGCTTGCTTGATGATCCTAGAATGTATAGACATTGCTCGGAACACATCAAACGAAAATGTTAAACATGAGTCATATGAATGATATGATCGACAGGTTGATGTTAACAATTGAAACTGCTCCAACTCACGTGATGATCGTACTTGAGTTAGTGAATTTGGATCATGTTCCACTAAGCAACTTGAGGAATGTTGAGTTTATGGAAGTTCACTTAATAATTGATTTACTTGAACTAATTATCATGGAAATAGTCTAAACTAAGTACTTGCAAATATTTGATGTGGATGTCTAAGTCACAAGCTTCGTTCAACTTGAATGTGTTCCATCTAACTTCACCAACTGCACTAAAAGCAAAGTCGCCATCCGCAACGGATTGGTCTGTCGAGCATGATAGAAGGTGCACCTTCCGCCACAACTTCGTTATTTTTACCAGGGTAGATGGAAATACTTTTTTCTGTTATCGAGGCACCCTACTACCATGGAATCATTATAAATACTTTTTTATTTCGATCACGATGGTTGTTTTGGCCTTGGCAACATTGCTCGATGCGGTAGCCATGTATGGTCTTTGGTAGCTGGGTTCCCAATCCCAGCATATTTGTACAAGAAATGTCTCCTCCCTTGGACCCTTTTTCGAGTCACGTTAGTTTTTTCAACCTCGCCATCGTTGCTTGATGCAGCAGTGCATGGTCTGCCTGTTGGGTCCCCATGTCAGGCTCTATGTACAAGTTGTTGCAAAATTTGTTACGCGTGAATAGTAAATTTTATTTTCGAAACCGCCAATTAAACTTGACCTTGTTCAGGTTGAGAGGCACTGCAGTTATGTGGGTCAATAATGTCAGCCTCATTGTACAAAAATAGTGCTACAAGAAAAATGTAATCTACATAGTATACATACACGCCTAGGATCTGAGTTTCAGACTTTTAGCACAGGTGAACTGGCTACCTTGCCACTAGGCGAAGAACAATATTCTCTAGTTAGTGGTTGTCAACACCCGGATTTTTAAGTCTAGATGCCTGTTATGACGTACATTGCAATCCCAGGATTACCATTTTTGCGAGACATAATAGAAGTGGTACCACAATAAATTATCCATTACAAACCATAATAAAGGTCTTACAAATAAAGGATCTCATGATCCAGTCTTAATATAATCAAAGCAGTGGAAAGTAAACGTAGTAGGCTCCATCTTCATGATCACAAGCAATGCTGACGATGGGAGATGATCCTAGTTGTCATAGACCTCTTGCTGTCCATCTTCCGGGTAATCCTCCTCATAGTCTGGCCATGGGAATACCCAGGGAAAAAGCCATGAGTACTCTTTAAGTACTCACAAACTATCACTAACATAAGTAAGGTAAAACTAGTACGAGTTATAAGATCTAGGTTTGTTTGCAAAAAAAGGAAGGTTTATTTCATAAAGCCTTAAGAGTAAAGACCTAAGTTTAGTTCTCTACATTACTTAAGTGGGAACTTAGATTTCATATCCGCAACTCTGTTGTGGTCAAGTCAAAGTGATCATTCAAGTCACAAATCATTTTAACATCTGACAAGGGAACAGTATGGCCACTCCAACTGTCCATAACCGTGGACGCGGCTATTTGAATAGTTTGACACTCTACAGAGGTGGTTGATGTCTACGCACTTCTATTCTTATAGACAGTTGTTGGGCCTCCAAGTGCAGAGGTTTGTAGAACAGCAGCATGTTTTCCCTTAAGTGGATCACCCAAGGTTTATCGAACTCAGGGAGGAAGTGGTCAAAGGTATCCCCTCTCAAGAAACCCTGCAATCAAGACACAAGAAGTCTCTTGTGTCCCCAACACACCCAATACACTTGTCAGGTGTATAGGTGAACTAGTTCGACGAAGAGATAGGGAAATACAAGTGGTATGGATAATTATAAGTGGTAACAGTGATAGAAAATAGCTTGATGGCGTGGAAAAGACCAAAGTAAAACTGAAACAAAGATGGAAGCAAGCAAACATGTAACAGATCTAATAGCAAACGGTGTTTCAGTGCTTAGAAACAAGTCCTAGGGATCATACTTTCACTAGTGAGCACTCTCATATAAATATCTTCTCTTCATGATACTACTTTGAACTACTCTCCGGTTGGACACTCTAATCCATGGTAGGGCTATAACAGCACACCTCAAAGTAAGTCTTTCCCATCTAGAAAACCCCACACTGTCACCTTGAGCACTAGATGGTTCCAACAAACACCACAATTTCATAAAGACATCCAACTCCAAATATAACTCATAACAAGTATTTGTAATCTCTAGCCTAAGTGCCACCATCGTGTGCACGCTGTCACTTTCACACACATGGGGAGAACAGAGATCTATTAAAGCACTTGAGTAGCAAGGTAGATCTATAGATTACAAGCTCATGATCTCAATAAGATCATGCATAGAGAGAGAGATGAACACATAGCTACCGGTTGAACCCTTAGCCTCGAGAGAGAAGTACTCCCTCCTCATCATGGGAATCAGCAATGGTGATGGAGATTGTGGTGGAGATCGATGGAGATGACTCCGGGGGCACTTCCCTGTCCCGGCAGGGTGCCGGAACAGAGACTTTCTGTCCCCCGAATCTCCCCTACGGTGGGGGCGGCGCTGCAGAACTTTTCGTGGATTTCTGATTGACAATTTAGGGTTTTAGTATTGGGAGGCTCTTATAGGCGAAGGAGGCAAGGTTGGTGGCCGGCCAGAGGGTACGGTTCCTTTGGATGAGGTTCAACTGGAAAACGATCTCACCTATGAGGAAAAGCCCACCAGGATTCTGGAAACAACTCAGAGGATTACTCATACCAAGACTATTAGGTTTTGCAAAGTTCAATGGAACAACCATTCCGAGGAAGAGGCCACGTGCGAACATGAAGAAGATCTGAAAACAGAACACCCACACCTATTTGCTAACCAACCTAAATCTCGGGGACGAGATTCTTCTTAAGGGGGGTAGGTTTGTAACATCCCAAATTTTACGATTGCAGATGTTACTAGAAGCATGCATCATATCTTATGCATCATGGCATCACGCAATAAAAGCTGCATCAGATACTTTTCCAAACACTATTGTCATATAAAGACAAAAAGGGGTTATACAAAAACTAACCTTCTAAACCCTTGCAAAACTGTTATCTTATAACCCCATACTAATCTCCTTCTTTTTTACAAAATTTTAGAGACCAATTTCACTTAATTTGGAGTCCGTTTGCAAAAGATATAAGACAAATAATGAAACAGAAAAATAAAAAGAATAAATACAAAAAAAAGAGGATCTAGCCGAACCGGGCCAGCCAAGCCAGCCCACCCCTATCTACCGCACGCCAGGCGGAGGCAGAGCGCAGCAGCAGCAGCCGCACAGGCCGGCCCAGCAAGCGCCGCCAGCCATTCAGCCTGCTACCCACATCGCGCCACTAACACCGTGGCCCCACCTGTCATCCCCCTCCCCTCACCGTGTCCAGGACGAACACAACAGCGCCACCTGGACAGGTCCGATCTTCCCGGTTGAATCAGAACCAATTCCGCAGCCCCCGCACCAAGCCAGGCCGCCTACTTATACCTCTCGGCATGCCTCCCAAAAACCCTAACCTTTTTTCGTTGTTTGCCACCGAGCTACCGCCATAGAGCTCGAAGCAAATCTCGCCAGAGAGCGCCGCTGCCAAGCTCGATGGACGGGGTTCGAGGCTACCTCGCCACCTATTTCCTCCCTCTTTGTCTTCCCCATATAGTACCACACCGATTAACCTCTTTTCCCCCTTGAATAGAGCCCCGTGCCGCTCCTAATTGGTCACCGGAGCCTCGCCGGAGACGGAGGAGATCAGCGGAGCTTCACCGCGAGCCAAGGGAGCGAGAGTCGTCGCCGTCCGTGTTGGAAGGATCACGAGGAGGAGCTGCACCTCGTCGTCCACACCACCGCCTCGGGGGACCACTGGACCACCGCCGAGCGTCGCCACCCGACGTGCCGCCACTGTTCATCGTCATCGACGAGTCACCACCGCCGCAGGTGAGTCTCTTTCGTTCCTGCCCGTTAGATCGGAATCCGACGGTGTAGATTAGATCATCCTACCGAATCGGTACCACCCTATCGCATCGTGCCGCGTGGTAGTGCCGCGTCAGCGTCCTGAGTCAGCGCCGTGTCAGCCGGCCGACCCAATCCCGAGCCGCCACTTGTCGCCGTGTAGCTTTCCGCCGTTATATTTTTTTAAATCGGCAGAATCGATTTAATCGCGTTTAATTCATAGTAAATCAAGTTTTTGTCCAAAAATTGCGTATAATATACGTTGGATTCGTAAAATTGAGTGAAACACAGATCTGAAAAAATATTACTGGTTTACTGTAGTAATCTTGTGGTAGCATTTAATGTCTAGATTGGACTATTTTAATTCTAGAAAAATATCCGTAACTCCATTTTAGTTGATTCTTGTTGCATTGGCTTTGTATCTACGAGATCTTCTGTGGAAAATTGAGATATCATGCTTAGAGTGTTTAGATCTGTTTCGAGATAGATTGGAAGTGTAGATCTGTTTATGAGCCTATTTAATTAAGTATTAATCCAAAATACTTAAAATCTATGGGAAATCGATACTAATGACATCCACAACTCATGAAAACCCCTGAATAAAACTCTTGGTAGAAATCGAACCCATCCTTGCATATTACCATGTTACATGCATGCATAATTATCTTCGTGGCATTGTTTTGTGCAAATTGTGATTGGATCTATGTTTGTGTTTTGTTAGATTGTTCGGAGTGCGCTGAGGAGTATTGTTGTGTAGAGTGCTGCTCGGATCAAGGCAAGTTACACCACTTGTACATACTATGTCCCAGTTTTTGACTATGCATGTTTGACTTTTCAAATCTTGTAGTATGCATGTGTAGGTCTTTAGTAGATTTTCTTATTACTATTTTTGCAAGTGCGGTTTTGTAGTATGCCATGAGTAGCTTTATACTTAGGAATTTCCGTCCTATTAGGTTTCCCTTTTTTTGCTAATTATTGCTTGCTATGCTATATATACTAAGTACAGTTGGGGGGTTCGAAAGACTCAAAAAATTTCTAAGTATGAGAGCTATCTCGAGCGAGCTTTTCTTCTCAAAACCCCCCTTAAAAATAAAACTAAGTTTTCTTCTGGGCGGAATGGTTGTCAGGACAACAAGTGGAATTTTGGTGGAGGACGGCCGCCCAGGAATCAAAGAAGTCTGTCATGTTTCATAATTCAGAAGCTTCCAGTGCAACCACAATACATATGGGCTCTGTATTTGCTTAGTACTTTGTGGGAAACCTCACCGGGGTACCAATATTTGGAGGTTCTTGGCACGGTTGGATCCAGCTGGTAGAGGGGCTACTAAGGGAAGGCTTTGCCATGGTCTTGTTTGTAAAAGGACTTGAGCGTGGATTGCGGGGAAAGTGCACAAACTCTCGAGAGTATTGCAATCTGATCGATCAACCGAGTTCACAGAAAAGAACACTTTGAGCATCTGAAGGATGGAGCCTCTGAAAGTTCTTCCTCTCTGTTTTCCAAACTTAAAGTTTTACAAACCCCACTGCGTGAGTAATATCGCCATTGGGTGGGATTTTGGGGACTTGGTGCGTAATATCCAAGTGCTAGGTTAATTGGACACTTGGTGAGTAATATCCACGTGTTCCACTCGACCCTATACTACTTATCAATGTTTACAAAGTAGGGTAAACTCTTCTTATTTTCTTCTTACTTAGAGAAAATTGGCCTTATGCAAAAGAACCGCAAAGCCTACACTTAGCCTTGCATGTAGAGATAGTCTTATTCTTTTCTTGGTGTAATTTGCCAATACATTCAAAGTATTAACCCAACTTGTTGGTTGCACGTCTTATGTGTAGAATCCGAAGACTGAAAGGTGCGTAGGGATTGCGGGTCTTCATGCAACTAGCCTGAGGCGTTGATGGACTCAAGTTTTACTTAGTTTCTGCTGTTTTATTTGAGATAGCTATAAGCTATGCAAGTTGTAATAAATATACTCTTGATTATTCGTGTAATATGACTTGTGTTTTACATGGTATTCATCGACTGTGAAGTGCTAGCTATTTATCCATGGACTAGCATGTTAATCACAGGGACTTAGGATCTTTAACGATCCGAGGACACAAAAAACCATGTTCAAGAACCCTGGCAGCATGCTGGGATCCAACTGCAGCATGCATTCTACCACTAGCTTGAAAGATATTGCATCACCACACCTCATCGGATGTATGTGTGTCTATTAGTATGCAGTTATGCCACCACAGCATGTGTGTTCTTTTCATAAAGCACATGGGTCCACTAAAGTTCATTGCTTGTGTATTCTTTTCATAAAGCACATGGATCCACTAGAGTTCATTGCATGTGTATTCTTTTCATAAACCATGTGGATCCACTAGAGTTTATTGCATGTGTGTTCTTTTTGATGGGTTCGTAGCGTGGAAAACAAAAAAATTCTACCGCAAGAACGAACAAAACCCAGATCTAATCTAGATAAAAGCCAAGATCTAATCTATTAGACATGTGCAACGAGATAGATAGGAACTAACCCTCGTAGATCCGAAAGCGTTAACGAGATTAGATCTCGTGGTTGATGTAGTCGATCACTTGCCGATCTCAAGATCGTGTGGACGATCCTTCCGGCGTCGCGTTCTGGCAGCGCTTCCGCAGTCGGTCAAGTGGACGATCCTTCCGGTGTCGCGTTTTGGCAGCGCTTCCGCAGTCGGTCACACGTGCGGAGTCGAAGCAGACCTTCCTCTCCTCGTTCCAGCGAGCAGCGGAGGTAGTAGATCTTCTCTACGGAGACTCCAAGAAACCTTCCAGAACCTTCCGGAACATTCTGAAACCTTCTAGAACCCTCATACAAATACTCCGGAACATTTCCTAACTCAGAAAATGATCCCCAATATATGAATCTTATTCTCCGGACCATTCCGGATCTCCTCGTGATGTCCCGAATCCAATCCGAGACTCCGAACAACATTCTGTCTCCAACGCATATTCCATATTTACTTAAAACAACTTCGAACCTTAAGTGTGTCACCCTACGGTTCGTGAATATGCAGACATGACAGAGACACATCTCCTATCAATAACCATCAGCAGGACCTGGAGATCCATAATGGCTCCTACATACTGAACGATGACTTCGTGATCGATTGAACCATTTACATACGAAACCAATTCCCTTTGTCACGCGATACTATACTTATCCGAGGTTTGATCGTCGGTATCTCCATACCTAGTTCTACCTCGTTACTGATAAGTACTCTTTACTCGTTCCGTGATATGTCATCCCTTGTGACCCAGTCACATGCTTGCAAGCTAACTAGATGACATTCCACCGAGAGGGCCCAGAGCATATCTACCCGTGTTATGGATGGACAAATCCCAATCTTGGTCCATGCGCTTCAACACATACTTTCAGAATATCCGATGATGGTGATTAACACAACCTCATGGTCGAAGGATTAGGTTACTATGCATTTAAAAGCTTACAGCAATACGAACTTAATGACTTGATCTTATGCTACGCTTACTATGGGTGTGTGTCCATTACATCATTCTCCTAATTATATAACCTTGTTATTAATCACATCCAATGTCCATGATCGGGAAACCACGATCATCAATTAATCAACAAGCTAGTTCGACAAGAGGCTTACTAGGGACTCTCTTATGTTTACAGAACACACAAGTATTAGTGTTTCCTAATAATACAATTATAGCATGGGATGTAAACATTCATCATAAATACAAAGATATAATAATAACTACTTTTATTATTGCCTCTTGGGCATATCTCCAACAGTCTCCCACTTGCACTAGAGTCAATAATCCACATTACATGGTAATATACCGAACACCCATGGCGTTCTGGTCTTGGTCATGCTTTGCCCTAGGGAGAGGTTTAGTCAACGGATCTGCCACATTCAAATCAGTGTGTACTTTGCAAATCTTTATGTCACCATCTCGGACATACTCGCGAATAGTGTGGAAACGTAGCTTGATGTGCTTCAGCTTGCTATGTGACCTTAGCTCCTGTGCATTAGCTATGGCACCTGTGTTGTCATAGTAGATGGCCATCGGGTCCAACACACTGGGAACCACGCCAAGTTCAGTAATGAATTCCTTCATCCAAACTGCTTCTTGTGCAGCCTCCGAAGCAGCTATGTATTCCGATTCAGTTGAAGATTTCGCCACAACGCTTTGCTTCGCACTCCTCTAGCTCACTGCAGCACCATTCAAAATAAATACGTATCCCGACTGTGACTTCGAGTCATCCGGATCGGTGTTCCAACTAGCATCGGTGTAACCGTTTACAACAAGCTGTTCATCACCTCCATAAGAAAGAACCATATCCTTAGTCCTATTTGGGTACTTTAGGATATTCTTGACCGCTGTCCAGTGCTCCATTCCAGGATCACTTTGATATTTGCTAGTCAAACTAATAGCATGTGCTATAACCGGTCTTGTACACAGCATGGCATACATGATAGAACCTATGGCTGAGGCATAGGGAATATTATTCATTTTCTCTCTATCTTCTGCCGTAGCTGGACTTTGAGTTTTACTCAAGGTCTTACCTGACAACATGGGCACGAACCCTTTCTTGCTATCTTCCATTCTAAACTTCTTTAGAACTTCGTCCATGTATGTACTTTGTGAAAGCGCTATTAGGCGTCTTAATCTATCTCTATAAATCTTGATGCCTAGAATGCATGCCGCTTCGCCAAGATCCTTCATTGAAAAACTATTATTCAAATAGGTTTTGACGCTATTAAGAAGTTCTATATCATTCCCAATCAACAATATGTCATCTACATATAGTACTAGGAATGCTACAGAGCTCCCACTCACTTTCTTGTAAATACAAGCTTCTCCATAAGTTTGTATAAATCCAAAGTTTTTGATTACTTTATCAAAACGTTGATTCCAACTCCGGGATGCTTGCTTCAGTCCATAAATGGAGCGCTGAAGCTTGCATACCTTGTCGGCATCTTTAGGATCGACAAAACCCTTGGGTTGTACCATATACAACTCTTCCTCAATGTCACCGTTAAGGAACGCCGTTTTGACATCCATCTGCCAAATCTCATAATCGAAATGTGCAGCAATTGCGAACAAAATCCTCACAGACTTTAGCTTCGCTACTGGTGAGAAAGTCTCATCATAGTCAACTCCTTGAATTTTTCGGAACCCTTTCGCGACAAGTCGAGCTTTATAGACGGTAACATTACCATCAGCATCTGTTTTTCTCTTGAAAATCCATTTGTTCTCGACAGCCTTACGGCCATCCGGTAAGTCCACCAAAGTCCACACTTGGTTTTCGTACATGGATCCCATTTCGGATTTCATGGCTTCTAGCCATTTGTCGGAATCTGGGCTCACCATAGCTTCTTCATACGTCGCAGGGTCATCAGCGTTGTCCACCAACATGACATTCAAGGCAGAGTCATACCAATCAGGAGTGGTACGAACTCTCGTTGACCTGCGAGGTTCACTAGTAACTTTGTTTGAAGTTTCATGATCATTATCATTAGCTTCCTCTTCAATTGGTGCAGGTGGCACAAAAACATCTTCCGGTGCTTTGCTACTCTCAAATCCGAGAGAAGGTTCAATAACCTCATCGAGTTCTACTTTCCTTCCAGTCACCTCCTTCGAGAGAAACTCCTTCTCAAGAAAGGATCTATTCTTGGCAACGAAAACTTTGCCTTCGGATCTATGATAGAAGGTATACCCAATTGTTTCTTTAGGGTATCCTATGAAGACGCATTTCTCCGCTTTGGGTTCTAGCTTATCAGGTTGTAACTTCTTACATATGCTTCGCAACCCCAAACTTTAAGGAACGACAACTTAGGTTTCTTACCAAACCACAATTCGTACGGTGTCGTTTCAAACGGATTTAGATGGTGCCCTATTTAAATTGAATGCGGCTGTCTCTAATGCATAGCCCCAAAATGATAACGGTAAATCTGTAAGAGACATCATAGACCGAACCATATCTAAGAGAGTTCGATTACGACATTCGGACACACCATTACGCTATGGTGTTCCTGGCGGTGTCAACGGCGAAAGTATTCCACATTTCTTTAAATGCATGCCAAACTCATAACTCAGATATTCACCTCCGCGGTCAGAATGCAGAAACTTAATCTTCTTGTTACGATGATTTTCCACTTCACTTTGAAATTCCTTAAACTTCTCGAAAGTTTCGGACTTATGTTTCATAAAATAGACATACCCATATCTACTAAAGTCATCCGTGAAAGTGAGAACATAACGATATCCACCACGTGATGCTACACTCATTGGACCACACACATCGGTATGTATTATTTCCAATAAGTCTGTAGCTCGCTCCATTATTCCAGAGAATGGAGTCTTAGTCATTTTTCCCATTAGACATACTTCGCATCTTTCAAGTGATTCAAAATCAAGTGGTTCAAGAAGTCCATCAGAATGGGGTTTCTTTATATGCTTCACTCCAATGTGACCAAGACGACAGTGCCACATGTATGTAGAATTATCATTCAATTTTATTCGTTTAGCATCTATGTTGTGAACATGTGTATCACTACTATCGAGATTCAGTAAGAATAAACTATTCATCTCAGGTGCATTACCATAAGAGATATTACTCATATAAATCGAACAACCTTTATTCTTGGACTTAAAAGAGTAACCATCTTGCAATAAACAGGATCCAGATATAATGTTCATGCTTAACGCAGGCACCAAATAACAATTATTTAAATTTAAAACTAATCCCGAAGGTAGATGTAGAGGGAGCGTGCCGACGGCGATCACATCAACCTTGGAGCCATTTCCAACGCGCATCGTCACCTCGTCTCTTGCCAGTCTTCGTTTATTCCGCAGCTCCTGTTTCGAGTTAAAAATATGAGCCGCCGAACCAGTATCAAATACCCAGGCACTACTACGATTACTAGTAAGAGACACATCTATAACACATATATCAAATATACCTTTCTTCTTGATGTTGCCGTTCTTCAGATCCGCCAGGTACTTGGGGCAGTTATGCTTCCAGTGACCAGCACCCTTGCAGTAGAAGCACTCAGTCTCAGGATTAGGACCAGCCTTGGGCTTCTTAGCAGGTGCGGCAGCTTTCTTGCCGTCCTTCTTGAAGTTGCCCTTGTTCTTAGGCTTGCCCTGTCTCTTGAAATTTGTGGTCTTATTGACCATCAACACTTGGTGCTCCTTCTTGATCTCCACTTCAGCAGTTTTCAGCATGGACGACAGTTCAGGCAACGTCTTGTTCATGCAGTGCATGTTGTAGTTCATCACAAAGTTCTTGTAACTTGGTGGCAATGATTGGAGGAGACGGTGAATCCCCAACTCATTAGGAATCGATATTCCCAACTCTTGGAGCTTGTTTGCGTACCCAGACATGGTGAGCACGTGCTCGCTAACGGAGCTTCCCTCTTCCATTTTACAGTTAAAGAACTTTTCGGAGGACTCATAGCTCTCCATGGCCGCGCGAGTCTCAAAAATTAGCCTGAGCTTCTTAATGATCTCGAACGGGTCGTGGTGCTCAAAACGCTTTTGGAGCTCCGCTTCTAAACCATACAGGATGGCACACTGAACTGTGGAGTAATGATTTTTCCGAGTGGCGTAAACATTCTTTTCGTCATCGGTGGCATTATCTGCAGGTGGGTCACCTAGCGGTGCTTCGAGCACATAGGTCAACTGACCAGCCCTGAGGACGATCTTCAGTCCATGGAACCAGTCCGTGAAATTGCTTCCATTGTTCTTAAGCTTTTCTTTCTCTAGGAACGCATTGAAATTGATGGAGGGGGTCGCCATAATCTACAACAATTTGCAAGTAGTTTAGACTAAGTTTATGACAAATTGAGTTCAAATTTAATTCTTAAACTAACTAGGTGAACTCCCACTCAAAACAACATCCCTCACATTGTCTTAGTGATTACACGAACCAAGTCCACTACACCAAGTCCGATCTTCACGAGAGAAGATGTAGTTTCATCGGCGAACAATCTTCATGTTCATCATATCATTTATATGACTCATGCTCTACCTTTCGGTATTCCGTGTTCCGAGACCATGTCTGTACATGCTAGGCTCGTCAAGACAACCTTAGTTTCTGCATGTGCAAATCTGGCTTGCACCCGTTGTATGCACACGTAGAATCTATCACATCCGATCATCACGAGATGCTTCGAAACGACGAGTCTTAACAACGGTGCCAACTAAGGGTGAACACTTTATTACTTGATATTTAGTGAGAGGGATCATCTTATAATGCTACCCGTCGCGATCTAAGCAATACAAGATGCATAAAGGATTAACATCACAGGCAATTCATAATTAGTGTGATATGATATGGCCCTTTCTTCTTGCGCCTTTGATCTCCATCTCCAAAGCACGAACATGATCTCCATCATCACCAGCATTGCGTCAAGGTCAGTGGCGCCGCTTCATGGTTTCCATCATCACCAGCAACTATTACAACTACTTGGAATAAAGCTATTACAAGATGAATAGACACGCAGGTCTTAACAGAATTAAAGACAACCATTAGGCTCCTGCCGGTTGCCATATTACAACAAGGATCATTGCATACATCAAATACAATCACAATCACATGATGGCCATATCACATCACAAAACCCCTGCAAAAACAAGTTAGACGCCTCTAATTTTCTTTGCATGTTTTACGTGGTTTGGGGCTTTCGCATAAGACCGATCTTACCTACGAACAAGGACCACAACGTTGATACAAGTGTTGTCAGATGCTCATTGTAAATTGAATCTTAACTATGGTGGGAGAGACAGACACCCGCAAAGCCACTTGTGCAAAGCAAGTTGCATGTCAAGCGTGGAACAAGTCTCATGTGCGATGACATGTAATGTTAGCCCGAGCCGCTTCATCCCACCATGCCGCAAGATGCAAAGTACACGCTAAGACACCCGACAACAAAAGCATCAACGCCCACAAAAACATTGTGTTCTACTCGTGCAACAGATCTACGCATAGATACGGCTCTGATACCACTGATGGGTTCGTACCATGGAAAACAAAAAAATTCTACCGCAAGAACGAACAAAACCTAGATCTAATCTAGATAAAAGCCAAGATCAAATCTATTAGACATGTGCAACGAGATAGATAGGAACTAACCCTCGTAGATCCGAAAGCGTTAACGAAATTAGATCTCGTGGTTGATGTAGTCGATCACTTGCCGATCTCAAGATCGTGTGGACGATCCTTCCGGCGTCGCGTTCCGGCAGCGCTTCCGCAGTCGGTCAAGTGGACGATCCTTCCGGCGCCGCGTTTCGGCAGCGCTTCCGTAGTCGGTCACACGTGCGGAGTCGAAGCAGACCTTCCTCTCCTCGTTCCAGCGAGCAGCGGAGGTAGTAGATCTTCTCTACGGAATCCCAGCAGCACGACGGCTTGGTGGTGGTGGTGGAGTAGAGAATTCTGCAGGGCTTCACCTATGCCTGTGCAGAAGAAAGGAGGAGAGAGGCGGCAGAGATTGGGAGTTGTGGAGCAGGGCTTGGATGGGGTGCCCCTGCCCCTCTATTTAAAGGGGGTGAGGCGCCATGGGAGGGGATTCCTTGTAGGGACTCCCCTCCCTCTAGGGCCGGCGGATTGGGGAGGGGGAGGAGTCCTCCTCCCCCACGACTCCTAGTCTTGACCCACCAGGACTCCTTGATCCCTTCCTTGGTTTTCAAGCAAAACTCCAAGAAACCTTCCAGAACCTTCCGGAACATTCCGAAACCTTCTAGAACCCTCATACAAATACTCCGGAACATTTCCTAACTCAGAAAATGATCCCCAATATAATCTTATTCTCCGGACCATTCCAGATCTCCTCGTGATGTCCCGAATCCAATCCGAGACTCCGAACAACATTCGGTCTCCAACGCATATTCCATATCTACTGAAAACAACTTCGAACCTTAAGTGTGTCACCCTACGGTTCGTGAATATGCAGACATGACAGAGACACATCTCCTATCAATAACCATCAGCGGGACCTGGAGATCCATAATGGCTCCTACATACTCAACGATGACTTCGTGACCGATTGAACCATTTACATACGAAACCAATTCCCTTTGTCACGCGATACTATACTTATCCGAGGTTTGATCGTCGGTATCTCCATACCTAGTTCTACCTCGTTACTGATAAGTACTCTTTACTCATTCCGTGATATGTCATCCCTTGTGACCCCAGTCACATGCTTGCAAGCTAACTAGATGACATTTCCACCGAGAGGGCCCAGAGCATATCTATCCGTCATATGGATGGACAAATCCCAATCTTGGTCCCTGCGCGGTTTGATGTCATCATAGTACCCATCCGGTGATGGTGATTAACACAACCTCATGGTCGAAGGATTAGGTTACTATGCATTTAAAAGATTATAGCAATACGAACTTAATGACTTGATCTTATGCTACGCTTACTATGGGTGTGTGTCCATTACATCTCTCTCCTAATGATATAACCTTGTTATTAATCACATCCAATGTCCATGATCAGGAAACCACGATCATCAATTAATCAACAAGCTAGTTCAACAAGAGGCTTACTAGGGACTCTCTTATGTTTACAAAACACACAAGTATTAGTGTTTCCTAATAATACAATTATAGCATGGGATGTAAACATTCATCATAAACACAAAGATATAATAATAACCACTTTTATTATTGCCCTCTTTGGGCATATCTCCAACAGTTTTTCATAAATTACATGGATCCACTAGAGTTCATTGGATGTGTGTTCTTTCATAAACCACATGGATCCACTAGAGGTTCATTGGATGTGTGTGTGTATCAGTGTGCATCATTGTGGTTTTAGGAAAAGAACACATGCAGTGATTCCACTCCAGCATGTGGTGTCCAGGAACCCCTGCAGCATTCTGGGATCCAAGTGCAGCATGCATTCTACCACTAGCTTGAAGGTGTTGCATCACCACACCTCACTAGATGTATGTGGGGTATCAGTGTGCACTATTGTGGTTTTAGGAAAAGAACACATGTAGTGATCCCACCACAACATGTTTGTTCTTTTCATAAGCACATGGCACCACTAGAGTTCATTGCATGTGTATTCTTTTCATAAAGCACATGGATCCACTAGAGTTCATTGCATGTGTGTTCTTTCATAAACCACGTGGATCCACTAGATTTCATTGCATGTGTGTTCTTTTCATAAATCGCATGGATCCACTAGAGTTCATTGCATGTGTGTTCTTTTCATAAACCACATGGATCCACTAGAGTTCATTGGATGTGTGTTCTTTCATAAACCACATGTCCACTAGAGTTCATTGCATGTGTGTTCTTTTCATAAACCACATGGATCCACTAATGGTGGCTGTTAGATCGAGTCTTCCTAGAAGGCATGCCCAACACACTTGTTCTGCATGACGATTGTTACCATACCGTTCGATCGGGGCGCTTGGACGATTGGGATGGCTCTTCGTAAGAGCGATCCACGAGTAGGCTGTTCCGCGTGATGATTGGCCACGCTCAGTTTCGCTTCCTCCGGACAAACTAGCAACACCGCGTGCTCCCCTTTTGCTAGTGTCACGTGTTCCGTGGGCCACCTGCTAGTGTCACATCCCCTCTACCACTCTTGCTCCCATACTTCTCTTCCTTTCCCTCGAAGCCACTTCCCCCACTTCTCTCCCATCCTGCGGCAAGCCGACGACGCCTCCAGCGATCTCTCCCGTAGCCACCCTAGTCCCCCACCCCTTTGCAATTGGTTCAAGGGGAGACGATAAGGAAACGTGTCGTGACGACATGGACGGTGATTTCTATGTGAGTCGTCTCATCTCTAACATTTGTGGCCATTTATATATTTGAGCTAGATTCTACTCTGATTACTCATGCACGTATGATGTGTTAGGCCAACCAAACAATGTACGACTCCGACTATCACGGTTCAGTGGAGGAAGGCAGTCGTCCGCTATGTCAACATGGATATGTTCTCGCTAAATTTGTAGGCGTTCGAAGGACAAACACATAGGAAGGAGGTTTTTAGGGTGTCAAGGACATGGTGCAATGTTGCATGCAGAATTTTGCGGTGTCTGTCAAATGGGTAGATCCAGAGTGGCCCAAATCGATGCAGGAAAACGTTGGACCAAACTATGGAATATGACTGTCGAGTGAAAGATCCATTGTCATCTCACTTCTTCAGAGTGCTGAGATGAAGTTATTTGACCATGTTGACACAACCAGGCTTAACCGAGATCTCAGGAGGGTGCAAGACAGGTTAGCAAAGTCGAGAAGGGGAGGGATGTGGCATTGGCCCTGAATGCTAAAGCAGACAAAAGCTGACTCAAGAAAGAATGAACTTCACCAGGCCAAGTCTTGCAGTTCCCAACTACGGGTATTGACAAGTGCATGAGGAAAATGCAGAGAAACAATTGAAGTTGTACAAGGAAGATGCTAAAAGGACGGAGCAGACGATTCGATCATTGCTCTCGCAGGATGATGTGTATCGGGATAATATTAGGAAGATCAAGAATATGTGTGATAAACTAATTAATATTTAGCTTGAGCTCCCAAGCTTTTTTAAAGTTGTAATAGTAGTACTTGTTGACCTAGGCGGCCTGAACTAGTGGTCTCAGAGTCGTGGGAGAAAAAATTGGTCGCTTGTTAATCTATTTTAGAGCCCTCCATTACTTCCTTCTGTCTAATGATGGTGGTATTATGACTTTTGTGGTTTGTTAAATGTAATCGGCGTGGATTGTGCCGCATGAAAATGGCACGTCCAACAATTTATAAAGTGGAAGACACATACACCCCTGTTACTGGATATCCAGGAGCTTCACCAGACGTGGCTCAAGATTAGGCCAAAAAGTGGTGCCGACTTTCCTCATTATCTAGGAATTATCGGTGCCATTGCTATTTATGTTGCCATGTCATTGTGAAGTAGCTGAAATAAGTTTGCTGCTTCGTGGAGTGGGCAGCTTGAATAATTTATTTCTGTGCCACTAACATTCCATCAAATTTGGAGACATCCTGTCCCTCAGCAATCGTGGAACCGGTGCTGCGTGTTTTCAGATAGTAGTGGCACAATCACAATTTCAGATTCAACTAGTGACTCGACCGGTTCCAAAACCTCAAGTCGCGGTACATTTTACCCCGAGAAACGTGTGTAGATTTTTTCGACCGACAAGTTCCACGCACAGAGCTCCAGATTTAACCGAATTACATATATTGGTTCAAGTTCAACACATTATTATGCATCTTCATTGCCATCCGCCTTCTCCCCTGCCTGGGTGCCAAGCCTTCATGGCTCCACTGGCTTCTTCTTTCCTACCTCTTCCTCTTCTTTGTGCCAATTTCTTAGCTTCACATACTCTGCATCGTCGGGACATCAGCACCAGAATCGTGTCCACGCTCATCACTCCCATCGTTTTTATTTTATTCTAGTGGCAAAAGAACTGACACGATAGTATGTTTCTAACCTTGCAGGTGCTTCCTTCCAAAGAAACTGGACTATTGCATACTAACTGCCTAATATCTACAGAGTAAACAAAACAAAAATTACCAATTCCGCACAAATATGCAAACCCCCAAGAGACTTTTTCTTACCAGGAGCTAATTGGGTTCGAGCGAGCACCTTGTCTAAGAATAGCAGGGCGACTCCTAGTTGCAGCAGCTTCCACATCCATTACATCACAATTCAACATAAACATGCAAGCTGAAGCATACCTTTTCATCACCCAATTAGCTGACTATCACACGTTAGAGGAACCATGATGCCTCGTTCGTCCATGAAGCTGAACTTTGCGGACTGCTTCAGCCCTATTTCAAGCATGTTTACACAGAGCATCAACCATACCAAGGATAGTGCAGATCCGTGCAGGCGCTTCTTCCAATTGTGAAAGAATGGTGTCCGCACCACTTGCCCTTCACCCCTCTGATTTAAAGTCGTAGCTGAAGAGGGCTATACGTAACCAGGTAAGGGTGGTCCACGGAGATCCCACTTGACATAAAACTATGGACAAAAATGTTTGTCAATGTTGGTCTAGCTAAACATATCTAGGTTCAATAGCCAGCTTAGTAGTTATAGTTAGTGCGAATAGCAAAGAGAAGAGTAGATCACCTGCATGTAGCCAGAAATTCTTCCTCCTTGGTCGTAGGATCTGCCATCCTCCATGCTGCTCAGCTCGTTGATGGCAGAGGCGGGCTAGAGGATCGCAACGGCGGCGGAGGCGTGTGGCATTGGAGCTCGGGATCAACGAATGGGCGCAACAACTTGGCGCCGGAAGTAAAATTTCCGAAGGGATCGTTCTGCTTGGAGGGTCGATTTCGATGCCACCGGTGCTAGGGGAAATGACGGAGTGGATTTTTTAAATTGGTCAACGCACCAATCCACTTAGTTCCTCGATTTTCCTAAGAGGTTGCCACGTTGGCGCTTAAATCACGGATAGATGACCAACATGTGGGTCCCAACCATCTACTTCAGAGAGTAGTTTAAACGGAATTTTTGAATTTGGTAGGGGGTGAGATGAGTTTGCCTCGAATTGGCCCCTCTTGGTAGTAGGCAGCCCAACTTTGCGAAACACGGCAATTACGGGCAACTTGGTTACCAGTGATGCACTCGCCCGGAACTTTCGGGACGCAAAGGAACATGACCCCCAATAGGACCATGTGGCTAGGGAATGTGGGAGGGAAAACCCTAACTTGGGACGGGGTTCCTCCCTTCACCACCGCCCCCTTTTTGGAGGAGGTGGTAAGGGGGGTCCTACCACCCACCATGATCGCACCCACCTTGACTCTCAGAGCTGCCTCTCCTCTACGTATCTTCCATATAAGCTCTTGTTCATCTATTTCATGTTAGGCGAAAGCCCTGCAAATTTCTTCATCAACCATAGTAGTGCTGCCGGATTCTCGCGATATATTCTCTCTCTATTATTGTAGGATCAAGAAGAGGGAGGGATTACCGCAGCGGAACATGTGGATATCACGGAGGTGCCGTATGTTTAGTACGAGGATCTAGAAGGTCAAAATCTACATCGGTTTGAACCGACGCAAGTGAACGAACTACATCCGCCCACATTCTATTGATCGTTCAAACACTCGTGTTCTTCAAGGGTAAGTAAATTAGATATATTCTACTTTTTACTTGCAATCTAGTAGATTAGAGTTTGTGGGGGTTTCCTCTTGCTATTCCGTAGGATTTTATCTCCATGCAACATACCCATCAGTGGTACCAGAGCTAGATCTATGCATAGATGTATGGTACGAGTAAAAGACTATGAGTGTGTAGTGTGTTGATGAGAATGTTACTATGTGTACTATTGGATGTGTTGGGGATAGTTAGATGAAGCGGCCCAGACCGACTTTACTCGTACACTTACGTGAGAAGCATACATGAGACGGGTTCCACGACTAACATGCAACTTGTATTGCATAAGTGGCTGACGGGTTTTTTTCTCTCTTTCTATAGTTAACATCTCTTTTCCAACGAAGAGCCTAAAAGGGTATAGTAGAGATAGTATATTCATCACTGTTATGGTTTATGCATAGAAAGAACGGTTCTTCTTCCTAATAAAAGCCCCAAACCATGTAAAACATGCAACAATAAAGTAGAGGCGTCTAACTTCTTTTTGTAGGGCATGTGATGTGATACGGACAAAAGTCGATGATATTATATGAGATGTGATCATGTTTGTAGTAGTATCATGACTTGCACGTCGATGTGTTTGGCAACCGACATGAGCCTAGATGGTTGTCTTTATTTATTGTAAGGCCTGCATGCTAATGTTTAAACGCCATGTAAATTGCTTTACTTTATCGCTAGTATAGCAATAGTAGTACACGCAACAATATGGTGGAAGCAACCATGTTCTTGGTACCATTCTTGTGATGATGGTGATCACACTTTTCTTTGGAGATGGAGATCAAAGGGACGAGAAGAAAGGGAATGCCATGTCACATATTAAATTACATGAGATTTTGATTAAGATCGTAATGGTAGCATTATAATATGAATCCTCACACTAAAATATCAAGATTAATGTGTTCATCCATCAGTTAGCACCATTGCGAAAGTTTGCGCTTAAAAGCACCATGTGATGATCGGGTGTGATAGATTCTACGCTCACGTACAACGGGTGTAAGCCATGTTGCACATGTAGAAAACTTGGCTGCTTGATGATCCTAGAATGTATAGACATTGCTCGGAACACATCAAACGAAAATGTTAAACATGAGTCATATGAATGATATGATCGACAGGTTGATGTAACAATTGAAACTGCTCCAACTCACGTGATGATCGTACTTGAGTTAGTGAATTTGGATCATGTTCCACTAAGCAACTTGAGGAATGTTGAGTTTATGGAAGTTCACTTAATAATTGATTTACTTGAACTAATTATCATGGAAATAGTCTAAACTAAGTACTTGCAAATATTTGATGTGGATGTCTAAGTCACAAGCTTCGTTCAACTTGAATGTGTTCCATCTAACTTCACCAACTGCACTAAAAGCAAAGTCGCCATCCGCAACGGATTGGTCTGTCGAGCATGATAGAAGGTGCACCTTCGCCGCCACAACTTCGTTATTTTTACCAGGGTAGATGGAAATACTTTTTTCTGTTATCGAGGCACCCTACTACCATGGAATCATTATAAATACTTTTTTATTTCGATCACGATGGTTGTTTTGGCCTTGGCAACATCTCGATGCGGTAGCCATGTATGGTCTTTGGTAGCTGGGTTCCCAATCCCAGCATATTTGTACAAGAAATGTCTCCTCCCTTGGACCCTTTTTCGAGTCACGTTAGTTTTTTCAACCTCGCCATCGTTGCTTGATGCAGCAGTGCATGGTCTGCCTGTTGGGTCCCCATGTCAGGCTCTATGTACAAGTGTTGCAAAATTTGTTACGCGTGAATAGTAAATTTTATTTTCGAAACCGCCAATTAAACTTGACCTTGTTCAGGTTGAGAGGCACTGCAGTTATGTGGGTCAATAATGTCAGCCTCATTGTACAAAAATAGTGCTACAAAAAAATGTAATCTACATAGTATACATACACGCCTAGGATCTGAGTTTCAGACTTTTAGCACAGGTGAACTGGCTACCTTGCCACTAGGCGAAGAACAATATTCTCTAGTTAGTGGTTGTCAACACCCGGATTTTTAAGTCTAGATGCCTGTTATGACGTACATTGCAATCCCAGGATTACCATTTTTGCGAGACATAATAGAAGTGGTACCACAATAAATTATCCATTACAAACCATAATAAAGGTCTTACAAATAAAGGATCTCATGATCCAGTCTTAATATAATCAAAGCAGTGGAAAGTAAACGTAGTAGGCTCCATCTTCATGATCACAAGCAATGCTGACGATGGGAGATGATCCTAGTTGTCATAGACCTCTTGCTGTCCATCTTCCGGGTAATCCTCCTCATAGTCTGGCCATGGGAATACCCAGGGAAAAGCCATGAGTACTCTTTAAGTACTCACAAACTATCACTAACATAAGTAAGGTAAAACTAGTACGAGTTATAAGATCTAGGTTTGTTTGCAAAAAAAGGAAGGTTTATTTCATAAAGCCTTAAGAGTAAAGACCTAAGTTTAGTTCTCTACATTACTTAAGTGGGAACTTAGATTTCATATCCGCAACTCTGTTGTGGTCAAGTCAAAGTGATCATTCAAGTCACAATCATTTAACATCTGACAAGGGAACAGTATGGCCACTCCAACTGTCCATAACCGTGGACGCGGCTATTTGAATAGTTTGACACTCTACAGAGGTGGTTGATGTCTACGCACTTCTATTCTTATAGACAGTTGTTGGGCCTCCAAGTGCAGAGGTTTGTAGAACACAGCAGCATTTTTCCTTAAGTGGATCACCCAAGGTTTATCGAACTCAGGGAGGAAGTGGTCAAAGGTATCCCCTCTCAAGAAACCCTGCAATCAAGACACAAGAAGTCTCTTGTGTCCCCAACACACCCAATACCTTGTCAGGTGTATAGGTGAACTAGTTCGACGAAGAGAGATAGGGAAATACAAGTGGTATGGATAATTATAAGTGGTAACAGTGATAGAAAATAGCTTGATGGCGTGGAAAAGACCAAAGTAAAACTGAAACAAAGATGGAAGCAAGCAAACATGTAACAGATCTAATAGCAAACGGTGTTTCAGTGCTTAGAAACAAGTCCTAGGGATCATACTTTCACTAGTGAGCACTCTCATATAAATATCTTCTCTCTCATGATACTACTTTGAACTACTCTCCGGTTGGACACTCTAATCCATGGTAGGGCTATAACAGCACACCTCAAAGTAAGTCTTTCCCATCTAGAAAACCCACACTGTCACCTTGAGCACTAGATGGTTCCAACACAACACCACAATTTCATAAAGACATCCAACTCCAAATATACTCATAACAAGTATTTGTAATCTCTAGCCTAAGTGCCACCATCGTGTGCACGCTGTCACTTTCACACACATGGGGAGAACAGAGATCTATTAAAGCACTTGAGTAGCAAGGTAGATCTATAGATTACAAGCTCATGATCTCAATAAGATCATGCATAGAGAGAGAGATGAACACATAGCTACCGGTTGAACCCTTAGCCTCGAGAGAGAAGTACTCCCTCCTCATCATGGGAATCAGCAATGGTGATGGAGATTGTGGTGGAGATCGATGGAGATGACTCCGGGGGCACTTCCCTGTCCCGGCAGGGTGCCGGAACAGAGACTTTCTGTCCCCCGATCTCCCCTACGGTGGGGCGGCGCTGCAGAACTTTTCGTGGATTTCTGATTGACAATTTAGGGTTTTAGTATTGGGAGGCTCTTATAGGCGAAGGAGGCAAGGTTGGTGGCCGGCCAGAGGGTACGGTTCCTTTGGATGAGGTTTCAACTGGAAAACGATCTCACTATGAGGAAAGCCCACCAGGATTCTGGAAACAACTCAGAGGATTACTCTACCAAGACTATTAGGTTTTGCAAATTCAATGGAACAACCATTCCGAGGAAGAGGCCACGTGCGAACATGAAGAAGATCTGAAAACAGAACACCCACACCTATTTGCTAACCAACCTAAATCTCGGGGACGAGATTCTTCTTAAGGGGGGTAGGTTTGTAACATCCCAATTTTACGATTGCAGATGTTACTAGAAGCATGCATCATATCTTATGCATCATGGCATCACGCCATAAACTGCATCAGATACTTTTCCAAACACTATTGTCATATAAAGACAAAAAGGGGTTATACAAAAACTAACCTTCTAAACCCTTGCAAAACTGTTATCTTATAACCCCATACTAATCTCCTTCTTTTTTACAAAATTTTAGAGACACATTTTCACTTAATTTGGAGTCCGTTTGCAAAAGATATAAGACAAATAATGAAACAGAAAAAAAAAGAATAAATACAAAAAAAAGAGATCTAGCCGAACCGGGCCAGCCAAGCCAGCCCACCCTATCTACCGCACGCCAGGCGGAGGCAGAGCGCAGCAGCAGCAGCCGCACAGGCCGGCCAGCAAGCGCCGCCAGCCATTCAGCCTGCTACCCACATCGCGCCACTAACACCGTGGCCCCACCTGTCATCCCCCTCCCCTCACCGTGTCCAGGACGAACACAACAGCGCCACCTGGACAGGTCCGATCTTCCCGTTGAATCAGAACCAATTCCGCAGCCCCCGCACCAAGCCAGGCCGCCTACTTATACCTCTCGGCATGCCTCCCAAAAACCCTAACCTTTTTTCGTTGTTTGCCACCGAGCTACCGCCATAGAGCTCGAAGCAAATCTCGCCAGAGAGCGCCGCTGCCAAGCTCGATGGACGGGGTTCGAGGCTACCTCGCCACCTATTTCCTCCCTCTTTGTCTTCCCCATATAGTACAACCACCGATTAACCTCTTTCCCCCTTGAATAGAGCCCCGTGCCGCTCCTAATTGGTCACCGGAGCCTCGCCGGAGACGGAGGAGATCACGGAGCTTCACCGCGAGCCAAGGGAGCGAGAGTCGTCGCCGTCCGTGTTGGAAGGATCACGAGGAGGACTGCACCTCGTCGTCGTCCACACCACGCCTCGGGGGACCACTGGACCACCGCCGAGCGTCGCCACCCGACGTGCCGCCACTGTTCATCGTCATCGACGAGTCACCCCCACCCGCCGCAGGTGAGTCTCTTTCGTTCCTGCCCGTTAGATCGGAATCCGACGGTGTAGATTAGATCATCCTACCGAATCGGTACCACCCTATCGCATCGTGCCGCGTGGTAGTGCCGCGTCAGCGTCCTGAGTCAGCGCCGTGTCAGCCGCCGACCCAATCCCGAGCCGCCACTTGTCGCCGTGTAGCTTTCCGCCGTTATATTTTTTTAAATCGGCAGAATCGATTTAATCGCGTTTAATTCATAGTAATCAAGTTTTTGTCCAAAAATTGCGTATAATATACGTTGGATTCGTAAAATTGAGTGAAACACAGATCTGAAAAAATATTACTGGTTTACTGTAGTAATCTTGTGGTAGCATTTATGTCTAGATTGGACTATTTTAATTCTAGAAAAATATCCGTAACTCCATTTTAGTTGATTCTTGTTGCATGGGCTTTGTATCTACGAGATCTTCTGTGGAAAATTGAGATATCATGCTTAGAGTGTTTAGATCTGTTTCGAGATAGATTGGAAGTGTAGATCTGTTTATGAGCCTATTTAATTAAGTATTAATCCAAAATACTTAAAATCTATGGGAAATCGATACTAATGACATCCACAACTCATGAAAACCCCTGAATAAAACTCTTGTAGAATCGAACCCATCCTTGCATATTACCATGTTACATGCATGCATAATTATCTCGTGGCATTGTTTTGTGCAAATTGTGATTGGATCTATGTTTGTGTTTTGTTAGATTGTTCGGAGTGCGCTGAGGAGTATTGTTGTGTAGAGTGCTGCTCGGATCAAGGCAAGTTACACCACTTGTACATACTATGTCCCAGTTTTTGACTATGCATGTTTGACTTTTCAAATCTTGTAGTAATCATGTGTAGGTCTTTAGTAGATTTCTTATTACTATTTTTGCAAGTGCGGTTTTGTAGTATGCCATGAGTAGCTTTATACTTAGGAATTTCCGTCCTATTAGGTTTCCCTTTTTTTGCTAATTATTGCTTGCTATGCTATATATACTAAGTACAGTTGGGGGTTCGAAAGACTCAAAAAATTCTAAGTATGAGAGCTATCTCGAGCGAGCTTTTCTTCTCAAAACCCCCTTAAAAATAAAACTAAGTTTTCTTCTTTTCTGGGCGGAATGGTTGTCAGGACAACAAGTGGAATTTTGGTGGAGGACGGCCGCCCAGGAATCAAGAAGTCTGTCATGTTTTCATAATTCAGAAGCTTCCAGTGCAACCACAATACATATGGGCTCTGTATTTGCTTAGTACTTTGTGGGAAACCTCACACGGGTACCAATATTGGGAGGTTCTTGGCACGGTTGGATCCAGCTGGTAGAGGGGCTACTAAGGGAAGGCTTGCCATGGTCTTGTTTGTAAAGGACTTGAGCGTGGATTGCGGGAAAGGGGCACAAACTCTCGAGAGTATTGCAATCTGATCGATCACCGAGTTCACAGAAAAGACACTTTGAGCATCTGAAGGATGGAGCCTCTGAAAGTTCTTCCTCTCTGTTTCCAAACTTAAAGTTTTACAAACCCCACTGCGTGAGTATATCGCCATTGGGTGGGATTTTGGGGACTTGGTGCGTATATCCAAGTGCTAGGTTAATTGGACACTTGGTGAGTAATATCCACGTGTTCCACTCGACCCTATACTACTTATCAATGTTTACAAAGTAGGGTAACTCTTCTTTTTTTCTTCTTACTTAGAGAAAATTGGCCTTATGCAAAAGAACCGCAAAGCCTACACTTAGCCTTGCATGTAGAGATAGTCTTATTCTTTTCTTGGTGTAATTTGCCAATACATTCAAAGTATAACCCAACTTGTTGTTGCACGTCTTATGTGTAGAATCCGAAGACTGAAAGGTGCGTAGGGATGCGGGTCTTCATGCAACTAGCCTGAGG